>JAOTQE010090595.1:0-14768 GCA_025631205.1 Nesometra sesokonis
CACGGCTCATATTTTTGGCCAAAATTCAAATTTTCGGTCGTTAAATTGACAAAAATAAATCTCACTATTTTTGGATCACCAAACTTGGGCGCCCTGTAACAAAAGAATGTTAAAAATAAATTAATTGTAAAACAGTTATTATTATTTAACTTGCAGGTTTTTGATGTAGCCTGACGAAATCCAAATAGTAGGCGCCTACATGGGACTGCAATTCACCATCATTAAGTTCACCATCTAGCCATAAATAATAAATCTATGGTGCCAACCCTGTCAATTCATGTGGCAGGCTACCACTTTTTTCACTTCCTACCACCTACCGCTTCACTAAGCAAATCCTACCACTTTTTCGAATTACTAAATAATTTTTGAAAATGTAGAATAGTATGTAATATGTACAGTTGACCTTCTCATTTACGAACTTCTCATTTACAAACCTTCCATTTTACAAACAATATTCATCACTAAAATAATGGCCAATGATGTAATTATCCCATAATTTATCAATAATATTTCTTTGTTTTGCATATTTTGCTCTTCCTAGTTCATTTCAACAGCCATGTTTTAAAAACTAAAACAAAATAAAAACAAGTGTACTGGAAGCCTTTGTTGACCAGTTTTCATCAACCTTCTCATTTACGAGCACTTTACAGCTCAAAGGGTGTGTAAATGAGAAGGTCGACTGTACACTAATTCTCCAAAATAGCTAGACAATATCCCAAAATATAAGCGAAAACCCGTAAAACTAAAAGAAATTGTCAACTTCAAAACTCAGGAAGTGTGACCACCAGTCGGAGTGTGCGTTTTTTTTTCTTCAGCATAATCTGGATCTGCCCTGGAATTCTATGTTTTTTTCATTAAAAAGTTTGGCAGGTATGCATCAACATTTGTTATGCTACAGTGTGTTCTCTTATTGAGCAATGATAGATTACATACTTTGTTAACTAGGACTGACATTTTGCAACAATGCAAAGGTTTCTTTAATTGTTTCACGTTTGTACTTTCACCAACAATTGAATTCCATACATTCAACCACTGTAAATGCTCATTCTATTAAATTGTCTTGATTCATAGTGAATTCATACTCACCTCTGATGCAAACACACACCTCCCCATCTGCTCACATAGGAATGCATATTCTACATTTGTTAGGCCGGCACCATACCGTGCCTCTGGGTCAGTCTCTATCGGTAGGAACAGGTTCCATAATCCTTCCTTCTTAGCAATAACCTATAGTAAGAAAGTAAGAAAATTTAAATACAATATTTATAAAGTGAGGTATCAACTCAAAATGAGTCATGGTAATAAATTCCAAAATTTTGGTATTGGTACCTTCTAATAGAGCATATAGCTTCTAATTGAGTAATCTACATTTTAAATTGCATTCACTGGATAAGTAGATCCAAGGATATAAACATTTGACATTTTCATGTATGGAAACAATGTTTTCAGAAATTCAACCATAAAGCCATAAAAAACAAACAAAAGATTATAAACCTCAGAAAACTTGCATCAAAGATACTTTCCTGCATGAAAACTCATCCAAAAGTATATTATAAGGAAATATAAATAACCTTGTACTCATAATTGATTAAATTGCTAAGTTCTCACAAATATGATTTCAGACATATTTTGGTGATTATCTCAATTTGATCCTACCTACAATGTAACTCATTTTGTGGATGAGACCTCACATAGTAAACTACAATAGTTGTTTTCCAATTAATTATACAAAACAATAGTAATATTAGGTAGTAATATATCTGTAAAATTACAAACAAAAAATGACAATGGAAAAAAATGACAAAACATTAAAATGTATAACAAATATTGTCCTTATATTATATTATTGATGATTTCTGGGGTAGAGGGTATGGCTTGCATGAGCTCCTATTGTCTGTATGTCCATGTCTATCTACCTGAATATCTCTAAAACTATTAGGCCAACGCACATCAAATTTTTCAGGTTTCCACCAACCATAAAATCGGTTCCACATGGGTTTTGAACTTATTACAGATTCATCCACATTCTGGAATTTTATATTTGGAGTCATTTCGACACTATAATTGTATATTTATACACTTATATTTCAATTGCGAATTTTCGGTCCCAACTGGCCCCTCGTCAGGCACGTCTACTATAAATATATAATTATAGTGTCGAAATGGCTCCAAATATGTTAAAAAACTATATTTGTAGTATGACACTCGATAAAATCAATGGTTTTGTAACATACTTAAACGTATTACCTCATTATTAAATATAAGGGCGTAAAATGCATGTCTGATAAATCAACACAAATTTGGTGCAAGGTATATACCTCAAACATAATACATCTGAAATTAACAGTTTAGAAAGTATTCAGTATAACCAATGACAGTGCTAGAATAATTTTCATTTGAAAGATTTGACTGTTACAGATATCAATTCACAACTGTAAATAGGTGATAAATCGGTACCATTTTTCCCAAAGGAAAATTCTTATTTATAATTCGGATTCTATAAATTGAGACAATTAACCATCAAAAGAAACATTGGTCAAACCTTCAACTCTTCAATCAAGGGATGTGGAGTCCATCTATCGTCTGACATCTGGTGGGCAATCAGTGTCTGCTCTGCTGGCAGTATGTGTTGGTCAATGAAATCTTTTACCTTCTGATGTAAAATCTGTACATTTTCTGGTAGGGCAGCTACTGTTACTTGTAAAAGACCTAAAGTAAACAACACTACTACATAAACAAAAGATTTGCTTAACTAATATAAATTTAGGATCTCATCTTTTGGTGATTTACATTTGATAAGCTGTGCGTAGAATATACAAGGACTGCATTAAGCCCAGTGCATACTTTGGGAATTTTAGTAATTTTAATTTTAGTAAGAAAAGTGCCACGCATGGCAGTGAGCAAAGTATCTATCGTGTTTGAAACTTTAGGTTATTCAAGGTACTTTGCTCAGCATTTGTGGCAGAGCCAAGCCAAAAGTCGCAAATACTAGTTTTCTACAATAGACAGAAATTAAAAAATGGTAATTTTTTTTCAAATTTTATAACTTTTATACTACCTTAACAATTTTCAAATATATTATCAAAAAATGTTTTACAAATGCAATTTTAAATGACCTTTCTTAGACAATGTATACGGATAAACAATTTTGAAATGCAGTTTTCTCAAATTTACATTTTGAATGTTCGAACTTTGATTGTTCATAACTTCGCAAGGAAACATCGTATGAAACTGATTTTTTTTGCATGTTAGTTTTCTAACTCAATCTTGAATTTTCCTACTTATGTTTCATTTGGCTTGGCTCTGCCACATATGCATTCTGTGCATGCGCATACCAACCACAATAAACTGAAGCGTGCTGAATGCGCTACCTTTCACCAACCAGAATTGTTCAAAGCTCTTGCAGGTGCAAAGAATGTTTTATGTTCGTAAGCATTTTACTCGCAGTGTGCAGCAAAAGAGTAATGCTGAGCAAGAGCCTCGCGATGCAGTTTGCTAAGCAAAATTCTTCAAGTGTGCGCTGTGCTTTAGTTCCATTACTATGCTAACTGCATGCATAAGATCAACTTAACAAGTATGTGTTCAACCTCAGAGTTTATCTTGATTTGAGGGGTAACACCACGCTGCTTCCTGGTGTGAATGACAACCAATGTTTTTTTCTGGAGTATCATGTGGTGTGTTGTGAAAGTGGTATTACTGTGAAATAATTTAAATTGTATGGGTAATTGAACAATTACATACACAAAAAGGGGTGAAGGCGTGGTGTGTTAAAATGCATACCAATGCATACAAGAGTGGGGGCACGGTCCAGGATGCGTTTCATGTATATATATTGCACGCAGGTTATCTAACAAATTGTCTAATACTGATTGAAAAAAACAATAACATTGATTATGTACAGGGGTAGGGGGATGGTCAAACTGAAAGTACAAATAACAACAAGGGTGGGAGGGTGGTAAAACTTGACCAAAAAATGCACATGTAAATATTTAATCAAAAACAGGTACTCACAGGGGAGCACTTAGATGGAATATTGTCATAAGACTGTAAATCTGTGTCAATATAACATAATTTGTAATACCTGGTGTACTGTGGGTACTATATGATCTCCTAGGCTGGGTGAATGTGGAATACTGCCTGCTGGGTGGTTTTCCAGGAGCACTAGCCCCTGCCGGTCTATTTCCCTTCTCTGCAAACGACCACCCAATTGCAGCCATCTGTTCTGCTAGTAAACCAACAGATTTTGCTGAGTCTGAACTTGCTTGGCCTGTTTAACAAATAATAATGCAGTCAAACCTGTCCAAGTTGAATCCAAAGTTGCAAAAAAATTTACTCAGAGAAAATTTAGAGTTAGAGATTGCTAATTAAAAACACATCAATATCTGCCATGAAAATTTAAATTTGACTTTAAGCAAGTTTTTAAAAGTGTCTTGTACAGTTCTGATGTTAGTATTATGCTAAAAGCCTTAATGCACTTTACAATGAGAAAAAAGAAATAGCATTTGTTAGGTGCACAAGTCCTCAATGGTTCTCGAGGAAAACATGAAACTTAGACAATTACAAAACAGCTATACTACCAAATAGACATTTTTGTGAACATATTCAATCATAAAAGACCATAACATACACAGTCGGGATGAACACTTGGACATAGGTGTTCAGTAACATGGGACTATTTGTCATGTATAGTGCTGTGACATTACTAATCTCATACATAGGTTTAACAAAATTAAATATGATAAACAAATGTAATTTCAGAAGAATACTATATGATATTAATACACTACAGTGTTAATTTGTACAAGTTTATTTTGTTATACCTTGGGTAGATCGTTTATAAACTCCTTGCAAGATGGCTGCCACTCTGAAGAAAGAGAAAGCCAGATAGACGGACATGTCATCCACATGTGGAATACCTCTTGTTTCACAGTACTGACGAACATGGTCATCGGCACTAGGAATACCACTGCCAGATAGGTCCCTCCCAGCAAATCCTGCATAAAAATGATATCTATACTATAATTTGAGAAACTCTTGTCTGTCTGTCGGTCTGTTTGTTCCCCTACTCCTCCTAGATCCTTGCTCCGATCTCCATGAAACTTGGTGGGTGGATGCAGGGTCACTGCGAAATTGACCTTAAGGGGTTCATTTTTGGAAAGGTCACTGGGTCAAAGGTCAAATAACTGTTTTTCGCTACTCCTTGGACACATCTTGCCCAAACTTGGTGGAAGGATGTAGGTTCAGAACAGAATTGCCGATGATGGGTCACCGGGTCAAAGGTCAAAGTCACTGAGGTCAAAGGTCAAATAACTGTTTTTCGCTACTCCTTGGTCTCATCTTAACTAAACTTGGTGTTAGCATGTAGGTTCACAATTGCCGATGATGGGTCACTGGGTCAAAAGTCAAGGTTACGGGAACAAGGTCAAAGGTCAAGGTTATGGGACAGGTAAAGGCAAAGGTTATGGAAACAGGATCAAAGGTCAGGTTTATTGGACTGGTAAATTGACTACTGATATTTAATTCCTGAACTGTAAAAACAATCAGAAATGGATTGAATCTTTCAGTCTCCATCTCTACAAAAACCAACCATCACATCCATCTCAGATAAGTATAATGCACACTCCAAGTATTGAAGTACATATCATCATGTTGGGATTCAATATTTCGACATTAATTATGTCATCATCATTCCTGATGATGACATAAATAGTGTAGAAATATTGAATCCTAACACATGTATTTTAATACAGTACTAAGAGTATGCGTACCAAATTGTAACCAAATTTAGGCACCACTATTGATGGTCGTCAGCCTTTGCCTATCACAAACATATATTACAATTAATAATAATAATAATAATAATAACTGTTTTATAATTATTGTCTTTTTAACATTCTTTAGTCAGAAAAAAAATATTTACATTTATGTACTTTATATTTGGATTAAATTTACTTCCATTTATTGATAAATATTTTGGGGGCGCAATTTCGTCGTAGCAACAGTGTTCAAATGTAACATTATTTGATTGTTTGGATTCTGGACATGTGCTTCAATAGTAGGCGCTTCCATGGAATTGCACTTTTGGTTATGTATTCTATGGAAGTTCACTATCTAGCCTTAAAATAATGCATGACAAAAACATGGATAGGCCTGTGATCTATTAGCCACTCCAGAAACTGGTCACCTTTCGGAAAGTCCAATTTGTTGGCTTTCTGGACAATTCGATGACCGTCCATTTAAATAGGTCTAATCATTTTGGAACTTATAAAAAGTTCTGATTTAGTGTGAAATATGCTTTCAGTTGGTTGGTTTTAGGAGGCTAGTCTTGGCAAAACCACCAAGTTGTCACGAAAGAAGTTATCAAGAAATAATCAAGAACAGGATATATAAACAATACTAGAGAGTTGTGTATGTTTTGTCCAATAACTTCAGTTATAGATGTCCGATTTTGATAACTGACCCCTCATTTTAAAGCTTGAGGAAAGTAATAATGGGTTTAACATTAACTCAATTTTCCTACAACTTGGTGGTTTTCCTGTGACATGTCTCATTTACCTTTTAAAAGTGGAAATTCAGGTTTGAGGTAGTATGGTAAGCAACTATAAGCCAAATCTGAAATAGGGTCTCCAAGGGTGGACAGCTCCCAGTCCAGTACTGCTAACACCTCAGGCTTAGTAGGATGGAAGATCAGATTGTCAAGTCTACAAATAAGAAAAATATACATTTTTTAATTTATCTTTTTTAATTCTCATTTTACTTGACTTGATATAATGTGAATTAGGGTTAATGTCCTATAATAAATTCAACATTGTGGGAAATTGGAAACAAATGAATACAAATACCAGTATTTTATACATTACACACCAAGTTTGTGTGTGATTAATTTTAAGTATGTGTTTTAACAAGACTGCGCACCCTCGCACACTAGTAATGCAAATCAAGAAGTACTTTGTGGAGGTAACACCTAGTTTTTCGGAAAGATGAGTGGCTACCACAATCACTGGATCTCAGTCCGATGAACTAGGCGATGTGGGATATGTTAAAAGAGGTTTCTGCAAAAAAAAGAGAAACGAATTCATGGACAAGACAAACTGAAGAAAAAAATAGCCAATGCCTGGGAGAAAATCTCTCTGGATGAGGTTAGGAACCGCATTTCTTCATGAAAAAAGAGACTTTGTACAGTGTGTGAGCAGGATGGAGGATACATCGAGCATTTATTGGAACTGGAGTGAGAAAAATTAAACTTTTTTCTATTCCTCAAGTTTTGACATGCAATTTGAATATTCCACTGTGGCAAGACGGTATGACCTAAGATCTTTACACTGCCAATAAATAGACAATATCCAAACATGTATGTGTGAAAATTTTCAAGAACTCTAGTATATAACATATCGGAGTAAGAGATGTTTGAAATTAGTGACATATATTTTTGGGCCACACGATATTAGGAATTAACTGTTGTGGTTATGTAATACAGTATTAAGTTAATACTTTACTAAATACAGGAAGTTCAATATCTTATGAATCTGAACCAAGAACAAAAAGAAATCGTACCAATACCCATTATTATACCGTACCTGAAATCCCCATGAACGACAGTTGTCTCATCTGTAGAGGCCATATTCTCTGGTAACCATTCCATCAGCCGTGTCATTTCTTCTATCTCATGTGTTTGACTTGCCAAGTACTGCTTTGACCAGGTTTTCACCTGTCGTTCAATGTAATTACCTAGTAACAAAGGATAGCAATCCCATAAGCATTGTGTTATTAAGATAGAATAAAAGAAATATACTACAATCCTTAAAATTTTTGTGTTTAAAGAAGTATTCTCACTTGAACATGTCATAACCATTACCATTAATTTTTAAATTAACTTGTTAAATTGTTTAATAAGATATTTACACTGAAAAATGACTAACATTTACAGAGGCTTCTAGCCTTCAAATGGATTTTGTTCATTTTTAGTATTATAATGTTGCAAAATTATGTAGCAAGTATGTTTTTATAATACTCTACTTTTGAGTGGAATGATCATAAAGTATATGTTTCTTCAAGATAAGCAAGTTATTTTCAAAATATTAATTTTTTTTTGCTTTCTAAATCAATATCTCATTATGAGGATTAATTGTGAAAAAGAACCAGATGTTACACATTCATATGACTTTCTACGCCCCTAAGGGTCACGTCATGTCCTGCTGCCTGATACAGGCGCTCATTCATCTGTCCACGGCAGGGGATGTATGGTCCAGTACACTGAGGTAACCCTCTACTCGTCTCGAAAGATGTACTGGGTTCTTTATAGTGCACACAAGCCGTATGAATACACTGGGCCTACGGTTTATAGTACTTATCCAAGAAGACTTGTTCCACCACCGCAAGAGAGTGGGAGTTGTATGGCTGAGCGGTTAATGCAGGGGAACCGTGTGCCAAAGCAATAACAAAGGCATGGGTAAAAGGCCCACTCGCACCATGGTTCTGGTGGTGTAACAAGTCTTCTTGAAAAAGGACTATAAACCGTAGGCCCAGTGTACACAAATGGCTCATGTGTATAAAGAACCCAGTACATCTTTTGAGATGAGCAGGGGGTTACTCCGGTGTACTGGTCCATACATCCCCTGCTGTGGACAGAAGAATGTAGCGCTCGTTTTTGGGCAGCAGGACACGACGGGACCCTTAGGGGCGTAGAAAGTCATATGAATGTGTAACATCTGGTCCACAGCGCCTTGAGACTTTATTGTGTAAGGCACTATATAAAAATCAAATTATTATTATTATTAAGAGTAAACGTAGAATTTTACAGTGCCTAAGATGGGTGAAACGTATAAACAATGATTTACCAAATTTTCCAAAATCTTCTAGACCAGCTTTAGTGACATCTACAGAGTGTATTTTTGATAGTACATTGCACATGGCATTGTAGACTTCACGTCTTTCATCTGTTGAAAGGTTTGGACATGATGGCTCCTTGAAAACTCTACCTTCAATGAAATCCATCAGATAGAAGGGTGTACCTATAATGCTAAAATTGAAATGAAAATAATTAAGTGTAATGTTTTATCTAACCTGAACCTGCCAGTTGTAATTTTTGTTTGGCTTTAAGATGCTTTATTCTAATTACCTGGATGGCATAACCTTTGTGCCTAAAGGATGGCAGGATCAATATACTGTAGGATGTCAAATTTTTTTAAAGACATCCATGGAATAAGCAATATATAAATGTGAGGTCTCACGACAAAATGAGTCGTATCATAGGTGAGGCCGAATTGAGATAATCACCAAAATAGGTCTGAAGTCAATTTTTTGAGAAATTTATTTTAATCACTTATGAGTACTATGGTACTTGTATTTTATTATGGTATACTTTTTACGTCAGTTTCCACGCAGGAAAGTGTCCATTATGCAGATTTTCTGAGATTTATAGTCTTTTAATTGTTTATTTTTTTTAATTTTTAGGTTGGTTTATTTGCAATTTTCTCAAAACTGTATTTTCATACATGTAAATTTCAAAAGCTCATATCTTAGGTTCTACTTATCCAATGACTGTAATTTAAAGTGTAGGTTACAACTTACATTATGATCTATTAGAATGTACTATAACTCAATTTTGAATTTTCCTACTATGAGACTAATTTTTGTGGTAAGATCTCACAAATTTTCTACTATAAACTATTATTACAGTATAACTTGGGTGGCATTGAAAAAAGTTGACTTTAGAAAAAAATTGACTTTGAGATTGTAAATTAATGAAAAACACATCAATTGTGTGAAAAATAAATTCAACATAGAAACTAATCGACCTTAAGAATGATAACTTATGCAAGTTTGATGGTATTATCAAAAAATCTTTACAGAATTTGGTCTTTAGATGTCCAGAAATAGCCTTAGGGGGGCATGTAAACAGATGACAGTCTTCTACTCATCGGCTGACGAGTAAAAGACTGTCATCGTGTCTGGCAACCACACACACAGGGAGCGACGGTTTAGTCGTGCGACCGTCGTACGACGCAGTGAATGCCCGGATTTAAGCAATAAATTCTTGTCATATGATTGCTTAACATTTTCGTTTTATAGACAATGTTATCAATATTGATATGGTTTACGTATTCTCTGAAAGTGGGGGGGGGGGGGGAAGGCCAGGTCCCCCTCTAAATCTGCCTCTGATTCTTTATTTCCTATCAACAAACAAACAAACAACGTACAGTAAAAGATGGAGAATGTGCAGCAAAGACAAAAACCTGTTGTTGCACAACCTTTACATTTAAACATCACAAACAAAAAAATTGAAAATCCGACATCACCACCTTATTAAAGATGCATTTAATCCTGTGGTGAGGCCTTACATATTCTTGTGAATAAAAGCCTGTGGCAACTTAAAAATTGCATTACAAACATTGTTTAATACCTGGAATCTTCACAAAGACCAATGAGGTTTGGAACTGGCACTCCAGCCTGGCCAAGGGCATGCATCACTCGATATTCTCTCTCTACAGCATGGGCAGATGGTAGCAGTTTGCCAGGTGGCTTCTTCCTAAGCACCATGTCCCGTCCACCATACCTCACAAAGTAAGTTGGATTTGATTGTCCATGTTTGAACTGCCTGATATTCAGAGAGCTCTCTGTGGATTTTATTCCTAGGCTGTGGAGGTATTCAATAAGAGGTTCTTTAGGAATTTCTAGCCCTTTCCTCACAGATGAGGTTCCGGGTACAAATCCACTCAGAGGAAAGTTCAGGAGACCTTCTAGCTCTGCTAATGCATCATCGGGCTCATCAACCTTAATAAAAAAAAATACAAATATTAAATATAATGAAGTAATTGAGAGAATTATGTATATAATATTTTATGACTTTGAGGGGATACAAATTGTACAAAGCTGTAGCAAAATATTGAACAAATCACAGATGAGTCCAATATTTTTTGTACAAAATATTTTAAAAATAAAAATTAGCAATGTTTTTTGCACAGGCTAGGAATGTTTGGGGGACCACATTTTTGCATTACTGCTAGTAACAAAGTGTGCCACCAATTGCTGTGACATAACTGTTTAGAACTCAATAGTTGTTTGAAGTCAACATCTAGTCTAGCCCAGGACAAGACTCCCCAATAGACATACTGTATATTACTATATACCTCACTCTAAGAATCTCGTAATCTGATTGGATAATGAGATGCAATAAATGCAATATTTCTACCTTATAGTAGTCAAATCACCCTTATAGTAGTTAAATTGCCCTTATATAGCCCTGTTCGCCTGCTAGGGTATTATTCCTGTTTTTACTTTAAATAATGTGCGATGGATGCATTGCGCATGAGCCCATACCTCGGCAGAAATCGGTCACCTGCTCGAGTGTTTTGTTTTGATTTTGCGCCCTGGAATTAGCCTAGGCCTAGGCTAAGAGCTACGGGTCCGAGGATGGCGGCGGGAAATGTCAGGTTTCAGCTTCTAAATGACCAAAAAATTCAAGAATTAATAGATTCTGCAGACAGTAAAATCAGAAAAAACGTTTTGAAGTAGACTGTTAGAATTTTTTATGCGTTTTTAAAAGCGATCGGCACAGACTAGGCCTGCGTATTTCTTTATTATTCATTGTAAATCATAAGTTCAGGGGCGGATTGCTATAAGTGGTCTTAAAGCTCAATCCAGACTATCAAATTTATTTGACAAAAAACTTTAAAGATACCCATATATGGTAATGATACTGTATATCCATGTATGGTCATGGTGTGACATCATCATGACCATATATAGCCATGTGAAAGGTTTTTTGTCAAATAAATTTGATAGTCTGGACTGAGCTTTACACAGTCTTAACGTTAAGACCGTCTATAATTGTGACGTCCCGCACAGTCTTTAATTATAGACCATTGCTATACCGTGGTCATAGCAGTTAAAAGTCTTAAAATTTAAAGGCTATTTGGACCAGGCTTTAATTGATATTAAATCACTTTCAGCATGGCATTAGCATTATTTGAGCTAACTGTTTATTCATGCACATATCATGATGTTACAAACTTATATAACATTTTCGATATAAAAAAATTGGATGAGGCACAAATCTACCTAAAATAGTGCCCTCAATTGCTGTTACTATGGAGTGTGTTTGTTTGAGATTCAATACTCAAAGTGTGTTAAAGCCCGCTTTATTCTGTAAATTAAGATCGCCAGTTGTTTTATAGCAATCCGCCCAACAATCCAATATATAGAACAGATTCACTACCTACCTTTATAGTCTGTATTCCTAGGTCCCTTGCAGCCTTCACATTGCGTCCAATATCATCAAGGAATATGGTCTCTTCAGGTTTAACTTTCAACATTTCAAGACATAACTTGTAAATTCTTGGATCTGGTTTGCGCATTCCAACTAAACAAGATTCAACAATCTACAAAAGCAAGATGAAAATGCAGTTAGAGAAAATGTGGTTAGTGCAAGTTGACGATCTAATTTACACCATATGGGTATGCTGAGATCCACTGCCATATCTAGTCCCAAGATGTCAGCAATTGCGTGGGTAATACTGAATGTCGGCATTAATTTTATAAGTTGCAACAGTAAAACAGCTTTCCCTTTAAAATAACTCTGTTAAGATGGTAACTAATGGTAGTGACAAGGTAGATATACTACCTTATCAAGAGATATGGTCTGCAATGGTCTTCATGCACAGCCATTATTTAAAATAAATCTTCAGATTAATCCATTAGAACTGACATCATAAAAACAATCAATTAATTATGGACGTAAAAATTAATAACATCAACAGACAAGGTAAATATAAACTACCTTACTAGATAGTTCTCTGTGGCTCTAGGTAGATCTCCCTAGTACTTTAACATGATAGATCTACCTATTCAGAGGGTATTATTTTGTTCAAAGGCTGATAGCTTTTTGATACTTACCACACTGAACAATTTTACATCAAGGGGTTGTAAACTTCTCTGTGATTTGTCTTTCCAGTTATTAGTAAGCAAGGCTGTTCTTAAACCTTCGGCTTGTATGCAGCGTACAGCATCTAACATCTCTGGAACTGTATGTACTCCTTGTTCAAACATTTTCAAGAAATCTTCCATATTAACAGTTTCGCCAAGCTACAAAACACATTTTTTTTTATAACTTGATTAGTCAGGATGGCATTTCAGTGACATACACCCTATTGTAAATTAATCAGGTTATATACACTGGTTTTCAAATAGTGCTGGGAAAAAAGTAATTTAAGTTTCAAATAATAGCCAAGAATCAGCAGAGTGTTGCCATCTGTCTCTGCACTGTCACGGTCCCGGCCCCTACCTAGGTGATGAAACTGAGGATCCAGAAACACATTATGAATTTGTTTGCTAAAAAATGTTTTAAGGAGTAATTAAATGTTTGATGCTCAAGGTCCTGGGTTCGAACCCAGACTACTGTGCTCATTGTTCTTTTTCAAGAAGACATACTGGTGCCACTCAATGGGCCTCATAATCAAGCTTGGTTTAAAAAGCCTAACTTAGTCTTCATCCTCTACACGACGAGAAAACCTGCTGTTGGATGTTTAAAAAAATACAAAAATAAACTAAAATGAGAACTATATTATCTTCATACAAAATACAAGTTCCAATAATAATTTCCACCAGGAAAGTAACACAAAACACTGACAGCAATTCAGAGGTCCCAAGTTGGAAAAATAGTTAGTAATGTCTACCCTTCCTGAAATGTGTGTAAAAAATACCCTTATTTATAAGTTCGACACCTTGCCTGTTATGAAATGATAGTTTCTAACATGTATTGTCACTGATAAAATGTGTTAGTACTGTTCTCCAAAACATTACTGAACTTCATAGTTGCTTAATTTCAACCAATATTTTGAAATAAATAAACCAATTTATGCTCTGCTTGTGAAAATTTTACAAAACCTGGAGAATTTCCTGAAGAAAATAAAATTTTGAGAGAATATTTGTTAATTCCAAGAGTCTGGGAGATGATCCAATATTCCTGGAGACTCTAGGACAATCCTGGAGACTTGGGAGCTCTGGCAATTATAGGTTTATGAGTATAAAGCCTGTTTTCCTGTCGATCGTTATTCCAAAATCGCCGATTTGAAACGGCATTTTGAATCGTTATAAAAAAGTTAAAAAATTAACGATAAAATTCAAATCACGCTGGACCGCTATATTTCCGCTATTTACTACGCGCAACAAAATTCATAAATCTTCGCGACGAATTAAAATCGCAATAAAACAAATTTAACAAACTTTTCAACTGCAAAATAGTTAGATAATTGTATATTTCATGTTGTGAAGCAAGTTGCAACTCCCAAGAATATAGGAAATAAACAAAATGTGTGATTTATTTCTAGGCCCAGATCATGTAAATTGTTGCCGCGGACAATGTTGCCTCGCGAGCACCCAAATTTAACGATCCAAATCGTCAAAGTTGAACTCGGTTTAACCTTGACGATCCAAATCATCAAACTTTTTTTAACGTCGAAAGTGACCCCTTTTCCTGTCGATCGTTGTAAAAATCGTCACTTTTCAAAATTAACCATCGAAATCGCCGTTTCAAATCACCGTTTTTTGGAATAACGATCGACAGGAAAACAGGCTTAAAACTATCTTTAAACTAATCTTTAATTCTTCATATTCAACTGTAATCAACTGTGAAAAACAAAAAATTTTAGTTACAGAATTAGTTGACTTGTATAAGTATAGCATTCGATAAATTATGTAAATCCTACCTAAAAAAAGCTTGGCAAACAAGAAGTAAAATTATAAATGAAACATAACGGTTAAGAGCCTGT
>JAOTQE010090606.1:0-14767 GCA_025631205.1 Nesometra sesokonis
AAATATTTATTTCAATTTTGCATTATATGGCCGCCTTCCGTTTTTATGGGCTTGTCCCAATACGTTTACAATATATTATACAGTTAAATATATATATATATATTATACAGTTAAATATATATATATATATTATACAGTTAAATATATATGGGTAATTTCAAATCTGTCTTGTGAAGGGAACTGCATTTGAGTATATATTACCATATAAATATACATTTAAACAATTTACACAAACTTATCCAAATGGAAGATGGTCATATAATGCAAAATTCAACTTTAAACTTAAATTATTGTATGGTTGTCTATGAGCATGTCATTCATTTTTTTCCAAGAAGTTCAAAATACACAAAACTAATGAAGGAAGCAACCATTATGTCGATTATGTATGTACAATTTATATAAATCTATTTACAAATATGATTGTTTTATTTTACTTAGACCTCTCCAAAGCCTGGTTTGCCTAAGTATATATTTGTTGTCAACCCTTTTAAACACTTTATCTTTATTCAGGTAATATTTTATACACAAATTAACTGTTAAAAAAACCATTTATGACAACATTAGGAATGCTAAAGCAATGACAGAAGCTGTAATACAATCGTTGCTCATGGTTGTAGTACTGATGAATGCCCACAGCATCATTTATGCCCTAAAGGATTCGAATCAAATTGTTTCTATAACTGCGCAGTTGCCAAAAAAGAAGTGCCTGGAATTTAAAGATCCCGCTAAACGAACAAGTGGCAGCAGCTGTTAAACTAATGCAAGGACGTGCAAAAACACAAAATTGTAATGAAAATGTGCACAGTGTCATTTGGGGCTTATGTCCCAAAAAAAAAAGTTATGACAAAAGCATGCATCAAAGCTGCAATATCTAAAGCAGTTTGTAATTTTAACAAAGGATCAAGTGCTATTAGACCTGGATGAACAGGCAAGAACAAAGACTGGGAAAAAGATCCAAGTAAGTACCGTTATTTTCTACATTTCTACCTATAGACAATTTTTGCACACCTTACACAAATCCCCGAATTTGAAAATTATGCCGACACTCTTCATAGCAAGACAGTAATTTGGCAATCTTCTCTGTCTAAGCAGAAGAGGGAATATCGAAATGTTTTTTAAAGGACGTGTTTGTGTGGAATAGAACAGTTGAGTGTGAGGAAATAAAAATGGCAAAGTTGATGATAGTCAAAAGGTTTGGGGAAAGAAAGAGACAAGAGTCGGAGGGGAAGTTTGTAATGGGTATGGTCATAGAAGGATTTGTTGAAGAAGGTGAGGATAGACATAGCGAAATTTTACCCTTGTATGTTAATGACATGGAGTCCGATAATGCCAAGAAGTTGTTGGCGCTGTCATGCCGATCTCGTTTTGTAGTGACAAATATTGTGCGGGCTGTAGGGTCGTACAGACTTTCTAAGACGTCAAAGGTAGGTTAATTTGTATATTGTTTTGTTGAATTTTCTGTCACCGATGAACAATTTTAATATCGGTAAAAATTGTATTAGGAGAGAAATTACTGAAAGGAAAGAAAATATGGTTGAAAGTCAATTAGTGTCATGACGATGAACCGTTAATGTACAATACCATTTTTGCATGAATTGGGAGATAGTTGAATGACGATATAATGACACACTGCTATCATGTAATTTAACCAAGATACATGTTACGATGAACTTCACTAAACGGGTGGTGGAAAAAATCTTAAAAAAAAGTATTTAGGTTGAACTTGATTAAGGTTTAAGGCACACAAGTGGATTGCCTTATAGAATCTTGTGAAATATTAATCGTAAGGGATAGATGCACACTCATAATGCGACAAACGGAATAATGGTTTTTTTTACATAAAATCGTTTCATATTTATCCATTTGAAAAAGTGCACAGTGTCATTTGGGGCTTATGTCCCAAAAAAAAATTGTGACAAAAGCATGCATCAAAGCTGCAATATCTAAAGCAAAAGATCAAGTGTTATTAGACCTGGATGAACAGGCGAGAACAAAGACCGGGAAAAAGATCTAAGTACGGTTATTTTCTACATTGCTACCTATAGACAATTTTTGCACACCTTGCACAAATCCCCGAATTTGAAAATTATTCCGACACTCTTCATAGCATGACAGATAATTGGCAATCCTCTCTGTCTAAGAAGAAGAGGGAAATGCAGACAGAGGTAAGTGTCCAGTCGAGGCAGGAAGACGCTGAAATACAGAGTGCAACTGTCTCCTTGGCAATTACCCTATTAAGTAATAAGGATGAGGCAGAGGAAATACTTGCCATGTCTGATCAAGAAGACTTCATCTGTGAAGTTGAAAATTTTGTACTTGTGATGGACTATATAATATATAATGATGTTACTAGTACAAAGTTCTGGTCAATGCTGTGGATGTATTCGAAATCTAACGTATTAAGATATTCTCTTGGCCAAATGTTATGGTGACCAGTCAATAATTTTCGCAGACTATCATAAGACTGCTTCGTCTAGTGGGGCTGCTAGAATTTCCCTGGTCAAATCAAATTACCAATTGGTGCAGAAATTTATTCAATGGATTCAGTCGATTGCCAAAGCTCTTGACAACTGCGACATTAATCAGGTATAGTAAATGTAAGGAACGTGTGTGATGGAATGGAAAGAGTCCAAACTGATGGATGTTCAAAATGACATAAAATACAATAATGGCATTACAAAAACTATAATTGGTACACTCTACAAATCGCTGATCAAAAATGCTGGAGAAAGAGATGCAATCTATCAAATGGTTTTTAATACACTGTACTGCACCTTGAGACCGATGTAAATGGTATACGTCAATAAATATTATTATTTATTATGGTAATATTTTATACACAAATATACTATTCAAAAACATGCTTCTGTTCTGGCAAATGTTCAAGTTAGTTTTGCGCATTTCATTGAAAAATATAATATTTTGTTTAATTTCTATTTTATATGCACAAGAAACAAAAGTAAATTGAAAGGGTCCTCTTGGATCCGATGATTGAGAAATTTCAGACATATCTACAATACATAGATGGGGACAATATGAAGAAAGAAAATGCAACCTACACCATCGCAAGGTTGTGCAGGCTTTCAGAGACTGTCGGTGGCACTTAAGGACTAAAGGACCTTCAAATAATGAGTATTTTTTAGACCTGGATAAACCAGTGAGAACAAA
Source organism: Nesometra sesokonis (assembly GCA_025631205.1). Lineage (NCBI taxonomy): Eukaryota > Metazoa > Echinodermata > Crinoidea > Comatulida > Antedonidae > Nesometra > Nesometra sesokonis. The sequence goes on from JAOTQE010090606.1 coordinate 3,169, forward strand.
GACTGGGAAAAAGATCAAAGTAACCACAGTCATGGTCTACATTTGTACCTATACAAAATTTTTAAAATTTGCACACCTTACACAACCCTAAATTTGAAAATTGTGCCAACACTTTTCATAGCAAGACAGACAAGTGGCAGCCAAGCGAAGCGAAGTTCTTTGCCCGTTAGGTAGAACAATATCAGTTACACAGCTTACAATTCCAGAGGTCTGAAACAATGCCACCTGTTTATGTAAAATGCTATAAGACCAGGAAAATTTTATTATTTGATGAAGATGAAAGAAAGCACGAACTCTGGGAAGTGAAGTTTTCAGGGAAGATTTGTTACAGGAGATGCATGATGTGTTCATACCCGAAGAAGCTCGATAAGACAAAGAACATTATAATGGGTCAGAGTTCATAATAGCTAAGTTAGAAACCTAATACTTGAGGTCGGAGGTCATTGTGGGCCTGTAACGTTAGATGCAGAGAGGATGTCAATGAGAGCACAATGCTGCTAGTATGCTCAAGGTCCTGGTATACAGATTTAACATCTCAGAGAAAAGAAACAGACAGAAATGACAATAAGAAGAGGCCGTCAGTATTTTGTAAAGAAATTTATCTAGGTGGTTTTTGATGAAATAGGGCATTATTTCAACAGTGAAACACAAATAAACTGGGATAAAATATTTTCTTATTCTCAGATCAAGAACAGTCCTTATGACATTAAACCGAAACTTTCAAAGTATTACATATTTCCATACTGCACCACACAATATAATTAGTAGAAATCAAAGGAATACAACCAGAAGTTAAATAAAATTAATCCAAGGTTCCATTCAAGCTCAAATACCAGGCAAAATGAAAGTTACTTCTATTTAAAAGAAGTTATTACTGGATAAGTTTTGAACAGTTAATCAGGCAAGTCTACTATGGTCTTTTATGGTCTAACCTTTTTTTAGATGTATGAAAAATTTATTTTGTTGTTTCCAAGATATCAAATTCCATTTGGTTCGTTAAGAAAATTATATTTGTATAAGTTTTAACTTTATGTTTAACCAAGTAAACAATAACAAAATAAAATTACATGGTGATATTTTGTTGACAGATTAACAGCTGATTCAGAGTAATGCTTGGGTTGGAATATTCTGGTTTTTTGAGAGTGATGTTGAAAAGCGCTACCAGCCATCTGTGTGCTGTTTACAGTAAAGTGCCTTCACTGGCCACTCCTACGTTATATTTTCAGCAATCTGTCATGTTATGGAAGGTCATATTCTCCAATCTTTCTCTGCTGTTGTTTCATCTATTCTTTTCTGTCTGTGCGTTTTCTTTTCTATCATATTCACTTTTCAATTTGGCATATGGTTATTTCTAAACCATGGTCCATGACGTCCAACTTGTATAGTTCTTATTCGTTGGACTCCTTATGAACACTTCTTTCTCATGTTCCCAAATTGTTATAGTTTTCCAGTTTCTGCTATATATATATCGAAGCAGTTAACTTTGTAAACAACCCAGCACATAACTTCATTTTTAATTTTATTTTTATAGAGTTGATCAGTTAATTGCTTAAGTTAATACTTGGTGCAAATAATGTGTTCAATTTGGTACTTCCAAGGATCTATTTTTTCCATTTGTTTTCCACCAGTTTTTTTTTATTGATTATCACTGACCATTTATGATAATTGATGATTCTCAAAGTATTTTTAACATGTTTGAACTCTACTCTTTATCTTCCTCTTCACTTATTGTCCTATTCTGATATACACTGGTAACAACTGTTCCATCTTCTTTAAAAATTATCAGCATATCTAGGAATGCTATTTTGTTCTCTAATTATGACCTTTGTGATAACTTTGTTTTCAGACAAGTTGATGCTATCCAAGTGGTGAATAACTAGGAAAGGTAAAAAAGACACTCAACAACACACAGACGACTCAGACCCGTAGAGCTATTCAGCATGCTATGTTGTTCTCCGATTATGACTTTATATTAACTTTGTTTCCAGGCAGGTTCATGTTATCCAAGTTGTGATTAAGTAGGCGAGGTACACAAGACACTCAACAGCACACAGACTCCTTGTAGAGCCATTCACCATGCTATTTTGTTCTCTGATAATGACACTTTGTTTCCAGACAAGTTGATGCTATCCAAGTTGTGATAAAGTAGGTAAGGTACACATGACACTCAACCCTCACAACACACAAATGACTCATAGAGCTGTTCAGCATTCTATTTTGTTATCTGATTATGACCTTTGTGGTAACTTTGTTTCCAGACAAGTTGATGCTATCCACGTTGAGATTAAGTAGGTGAGGTAGAAAAGACACAACCTTCAACAACACACAGGCGAATTATGGAGTTATTCAGCGTCATTCTCAGAAAACCCGACCACTCCTACCCAGGCATTAGTTTGAAGCAATTCACAGACTGTCAATGCAACATAACTGGGCAATTTTACTTCCTTACCATTTTTAGTCTGACATTAAAACTTACAATTTGGTGTCTAATAGTTGCAATTAAATTCTATTGTTATTTAAATGTTGTTTAAAAAAGTAAATTTAAGAATTATTTGTGTAAACAATGGATTGAATAGTTTCCAATTATCTAATTCTCATGTAATTGGTGAAACACATTGCCCACCCAGATAAAATTGTATTCAACTTTACAATATTAGTAGACCAGCATGAATATGAACTTCAGTGTCAAAAATGGGTTTTGCTACAGTCAATAGAAATAGGTTAAAAAGGTAGAAGACTATGAAGAATTGTATAAATTACTTAAGAATTATCAAAAAAAGCAATTGTGGTACAGGGAACAAAAAGTAGAGAATGGGCCTACAGCAAAGAACAACAAGCAGAAAGTAGCCTACAGCAAAAGGCTATGCAGAGTAGTACAAACTCCAATTAAGAAATAACCATACTAATAAACTAGCAGCTGTGGAAGAAAAAATAGAAAGCCTATAGAAAAGGTTATGTAAAGTATTACAAACTCTAGTTTAAAAAAGAATGATCTTATAGAAACACTATTGTGGTACAAGGAACAGAAAGCAGCATACAAAGGCTATGCAGAGTTGTACAACCTCTACTTAAAAAAAAAAAGATCGCGTAGACAAACAATTGCGGTACAATTTTTAGAAAGCAGCCTATTATAAAGGTTATGCACAAACTCTACTACCAACACCACTTAATAAAGAACCATATAAGAAACAAGAAACAGAACGCAGCCTATAGCACAGGCTTTGTGAAGTTCTACACACTCCAGCTTAAAACAAGAATGATCTAATAAACAAACAAATTGTGGTATAAGGAACAGAAATTAGTCTATAACAGAGGCTATGCAGAGTTGTACAAACTCTCTACTACAAACTCCACTTAAGAAAGAACCATATAAAGAACAAAAAAACAGAAAGTAGCCTACAGCAAAGGCTTTGTAAAGTTAAACTCCAGCATAAAATAAGAATGGTCTAATAAAAAAACAAACAATTGTGGTACAAGTAACAAAAATCAGCCTGTTGCACAGGCTATGTGAAATTGTACAACTCCAGCTTAAAACAAGAAAATCTAATAAAAAAACAATAGTGGTACAAGGAACAGAAAACAGCTGTTGCAAAGGCTAAGAGAGTTGTACAAACTCTACTACAAACTCCACTTAAGAAAGAACCATATAAAGAACAAAAAGCAGAAATCAGCCTGTTGCAAAGGCCATGTGAAATTGTACAAACTCCAGCTTAAACCGCCACTTAAGAAAGAACCATATAAGAAACAAGAAACAGAACGCAGCCTATAGCAAAGGCTATGTGAAGAAGTATAAACTCCAGCTTAAAACAAGAAAATCTAATAAAAAAAAAACAATAGTGGTACAAGGAACAGAAAGCAGCTGTTGCAAAGGCTACGCAGAGTTGTACAAATTTACTACAAACTCCACTTAGTAAAGAACCATATCAAGGAACAAGAAACAGAAATTAGCCTACAGTAAATTTTACAAACTCAAGCTTAAAACAAGACTTATCTTAAAAAAAAACAATAGTGGTACAAGGAACAAAACGCAGCCTGTCGCAAAAGATATGTAGATGACATGCACTGCATAAAAAGACAAACACATTGACAGGATTTTGAGGTATAGTTGTCTCTTTAGTAATTTGTTAATTAGAAGAAATACAACTAAATTATGCAATCCACTTCAGACATTATGAAACTCTTCACAATGGAGTGGTCCAAGTAAGCAGACTAATATGGACGTGCCTGAATATTAACAACAGCATGTAGTGGTTGAAGGGGTTTTTAATCTATCCTTCAGAGATACATTTTGTTAATGCTATTCTTATTTTCGGACATTTCTACCATATTGTTGTTCTGCAAAAGTAGTGGGTAGCCTAGATATTAACTTACTTAATTTGATTCATAGAAGAAATTATCCCTAATGCTACCGACTTTACTAAACCAATGTGAATACAAATGTTTTAAATGATGATGCATGCTACCTGCAAAATCAATGGGCAATATGGAATTGAAATAATGAAAACACTGATAATTGGTACAACAAATGATTAGAATGCTGATACACAGAACAAAGTACAACTCTAGGCAAAATATTATTTCCATAGATTGGTGTCATGAAAACAACTGCCAATGTTTCATTGATAAATTTTGGGAGAAAAATTTTTGTTTGTCAACAGGAAAAATTGAAAATATTGCAAAGAATAATCTTTGTAGAGTACACTTGATCTTGGGGTCGTCTCTTCTTCCACGGTAAGATTTGGACACGTCACGCTACAATGAATGGCTTCATGAATAATAAGTGTGACATGTCTAGCAAAGTGTTGAATATTTATAAGATGACGTTTCAACCCATGCGGGACGTGAACAAGTAAACTGCATTGCCAATTGTATTTTTTCTACATATTTTTAGTGTTTTTACGATGGAATTCATTGACGATGATACTGATGATTTTATTCCTGAAAAAAAAAAACACGTCGAAAAGACGTCAAGCCTGATATAAATATAGATAGGCCTAACACACTAGACGAAAAAATAGATGAACGAAGTGAAGAAGACAAAGATGATGTAGGGGGCCCGGATGTAGAAAAAATATTGGTCTAGGTCTAACATTAGACAGGGAAGAGGAACAGGTAGTAGACGAGTAAAAGAGGAAGCGAGTATAGTCAACCTTCTCATTTACAAACTTCTCATTTACAAACCTTCTAGTTTACAAACACTATTCAGTCAATGACGTCATTAAAATAATGGCCAATGATGTAATTATCCGATAATTTGTCATTGATATTTTTTGTTTTTTATATTTTTTTCCTTTTTAGTTCATTTCAACAACTTTTTTTAACAGCCAAGAGCACAAAATAAACACAAAGTAGTGTTTTGGAGGCCTTATTTGACTAGTTTTCATGAAACTTCTCATTTACGAACTTTCTCATTTACAAACAGCTTCCAGCCCCAGAAGTGTGTAAATGAGGTCGACTGTAACAAAAAAGCCAAAAATTACAGCTTTCAAAATAAATGGTTGAAGAAATTTCCTTTCCTCCGATTTTCAAAAATTAACAACAGGTGTGTTCACATGTCTTAGGTTGCTCGCGATTGGGCCATCCGCTCAAGAGGCGACCTATCATGTGAACACCCGCTCAGGATCGAAACGGCTCACGAGGCATGTGAACGGGCTATTTCCGCTTTGCTCGCAAGCCAGACGGAAGTGATGCATGAGGTCTGTACGGGAGAGCCAATCAGAATGAAGCATTTCCCATGAGTCAATTGAAGCTGGCTCTGTGTGCGAAAGAGGAGATCTAGCTTAGATGACATATAGTTTGCGTAATTTTTAAAAGTGCTCTTCCAACGTCAAAAGGATCTGGCCCATGGGCCCAGTGGACCGGTGAAGAAATAAGTGATTTGATTGAAATCTGGGCCGAGCCCGAAGTTAGAATTCAGGTTAACGACAAAAAAAATCAAAGAACAAAACAAAGATTCATGAAGGAATTGCTGCTAGATTTTCAGCCGTGCCTGGCCACTCGAAAACCACAGCTTGGCAAATACAAACGAAGCTGGCAGAAACGAATTAGAAAAACAAAGCGCGGGAGAAAGAAAGAACACAATGACCTCTGCACATGCCTAGAAAGCAATTTCCGGCTCGCTTACGAGGGCTTGTGAACGCAATTTGGTTAAGGTTGAACAATTATCTCGTTTGTAAGCGATCGGCTCGCGATCGACTCGGCTCGCGATCATCTCGCGAGCGAGAAGATATGTTAACAAGACTAACATGATGTGGTGCGCCTATTGCAAAGATCATGTCCATGGTAAATCAACAAGAAAACCAAGTTTAGCTGTTGGAGTTAGTGGTAGATTCAAGCGCAAGACTGTTTAATCTTCACTCCAGGTCGAAGACCCATAAACTTAACCAGGAGCGGTGGCTACGCCGACAAGGAAAGAAGCAGTCACATCTCAAAGAGGCGCTTCTTAAAAGCCAGAGGGCTGTATTGACAGAAGTTAAAAAGAAGGTCAATATAGCGTATTTCATTGCCAAAGAAGAGTTGCCATTTACTAAATTTTGGCCCCTAGTGACATTACACCACAAAAACAGAATCGAGCTGACACCAACGTACAGTAATCATAGAACATGTGCTAAATTGATTGGAGAGATAGCAGACAATATGAAAAAAACGTCTTGCAACCATCATTGACAACCAACGATATATTAGTATTTTAATCGATGGAGATACGGATATCTCGGTCAAGAAATGCGAGATAATGTATACGAAAGACAGCCATTAATGCAAAATTTCAGACTAAGATCGGAAAAATCAAATAGCCACTAGGACTAAGCCCTCATCTGCAAACGGATCCGTTTCTGTGTCTACCCTTCGTCAGTACAGCTCTAGGGCTAAACCAGCAATGAAAACCGTATAGCCAAAACAGAGTGTGGGAAGAGTTGCATTCTAATCAAACTTGAACCCGCCACACAGCCTCAATGGCCAAATGATGTTGCAGGATTATGGAATCTCATTCCTGAAAATAAATCAATGGGCGCTTGCTATTAACGACCACAAACGCGGAGCCACTAACATACAGATGGGCCTGGTAGAGATTAACTGGAGCGATGGACAGATGAAAGACGATGAAGAGGAAACAATATATTGCTGGGAGCAGTTAGGAAATGTGGAGGTATGTGTCACAAAACAAATTTGAACACCAAAAAGATTTCAAATTAAAATTTTGTGTGTGTCAGAAAAATTTTTTTTTTATAGATTTATTGTTGCCCTTCATAATAATTTAATATTATAATGTGTAACCCCCTCACAAGTGGCTTACTTATTACTTGATTACTCATTCCCAATTTTTGTGGCTTGCAATGGACATTCCACATATGCTTCACCTATTACACCTATGCCAGTTTCCCAGTATACTCCTTTTATTAATTATAGTATGTCCATTATACTAAAATGAAAAGACTATTATTCAAGATCATATTTTTCCATCTACTTTTCAATTTAAATTGTGTGTGGATATTGGCTTTTTGTTTTAGGCGAGTCTTGAACTGTTAAATTATATTATTACAGTATATGGTTAATGTTTATTTTAAACTTTACTGTGTCAGCATTAAGCTTGGCTACTGATTGTATTATTTTAATGTTTTAATTTGATAACTTTAACATTTAATTTGTATTTTATCATTATCAGCGATGAGACCATTATTAATAATAATGTTATATATTGGCGCTACTATATATGTGCCATTGTAGCTTTTTTTAAGTTGTTAGATGCTAATTGAATGTTTTCTAATTATGCCAACTCTTATGAAATAGATTTAGAAAGCATAAAGATTTATTTTATGCCAATCATTTGAATAATGATTATATACTTTTATTAGTCTCACTTTTATACATTTGTTTGTCAATATGATAGGACCCAAGATACTTTTACAAGAAATATAGTGTATGTTGGTGATTTATGAGAATGACCTCATCATTAGATTAAGTTTTGGCTATTATTTAGCCTGAAACTTACACTTCATTTAAAATTACCAATTGGCTCCAGAGGAATAGTGGTCCGACATCTTGCAGATTTTACGCCACATACTACGCACATAACTGTTTCCAACTCTTATTGATAATTGGCGCCATAATTTTGTTTAATATTTTATCTTTGTTTCTTTTAATGATTTCAATTTTCATTTGTCTTTTAAATAAATTTTGTTTTAATTGAATTTACAATCTTGTGTTTATGGTTTATTGTTTCCTTAGTATTTATTTCTTAAGAGTAGATACACAGCCTCAAGGGAGCATATACCGAGGCCACATCTGCTAAGAAAGCATGTGAGGAAAGTAGTAGGAATGACAATCAGGGAGATTGGCTACTTGTTGTGATCTAAGAACAATTGGCAATCATTTTGGTGTGCACAAGTCAACCATGTTTTGGTGTGTATACTAAATTTGCAAAGCCATCGTAAAAATTGGCCCCATAGCTGAACGTTTGCATGCAACCGCACAAGGCTTTCTAGAACATGACTTTGCGCTGGTGCAATTGATGGTAAACGTATCCCAATCGGATTTAGCACATGAACATAAGGGTATTACAATTGAAAAGGCTGATGGAAAGCCACTGGCTGCTCTAAAAATGCTCATTCAAGCTTTAAAAGTAGTTAAAAATGCTGAAAGAAATGTTAATGATAATCTGTTAGGAAAAGACAGAATAAATGTGAATCTGTCTTATATATAAGCAACATATATTTCATATTTCACAACTTACATCATGCTAAAAAGAAAACCGAAGATCAACGCAAAATTCTGAAGCAGCTACACAAAACTCAAGAACACCATGGCATAAATCTAAATTTAGCTGAAGCATGAGAAAGGTTTTGTCTTTGCTTTCTAGACACTGGCCAGAAATGAAACTGGCAATTATCAACAACCTGGTGGATGACCTTAGTCCCAAGCAGAAGAAAGAAATAAGATTTGGGCCAACGAAAGTTATTAAAAAAGTAACAAAATTGACCAAGGAATGTAAAGAGTTTATTGAGGACTTCATCAAGTGAAGTGATATCTCATATACATGTCCAGAAAAGAATGACTGTAAGAAAATTTACAAGCAAAAATATTATTTGCTGTGGACAATAAGTTAAGCCTTTGCATTACTGAAAGAACTTTTTAAAAAGTTTGGAAAGTAACCATTGGATGGATACAAACATTTTGCAGACATTTGGAAACACTCAAGGAGGTAAAACACCAAACCAATTTACCTTAATCGTCATGCTTGTGCCCCAAATGCAAGAACTTGGATTTAATAATCCAGGCAATTAACCGTTTCTGCCCTGGTTGTCTATCGGAATCAAAGATGCATAAATAGATAATGATGGTAAGTATACATTCTACTATAACATTTTTGTTTCCCATTTTAATTTAGGATTTGGAAACCCACGTAAGGATGTCTGTTGTACATGTACAAAGTTAAAGGCATTGATCAAAACAACCAAAGATGAAGACCAGAAGACGGATCTTGTGACAGTTCCTGGTACATAGGATGCGAGTTTTACAGTTTGTTGAAAGAACACTATGACTCTGTTATTACGATTATTTTGCTTTGACTTGATGCAGAATCAAGCGTTGCCCAAGTCGCCCATAGGTGAAGCCTATTATGCCCGTCAGCTCTGGCTCTACTTTTTAGGAATTGTCATACATCGTCCAGGGGAACAGAAGAGGGATGGTGTGTATTTTTATACCTGGAGCAAACATGAACAAGGTAGAGGGCAAACTGTGTTTCAAGTGCTTTAGCAGATTTCCTTGACAGTTGATTGGAAGCACACATTAAAACAATTCGCCCTTCAGTGACTCATGCGTAGGACAAAATAAGAACTTCACTGTTCTCACAGCATTAAGTATACTAGCAGCTAAACACAAGATTAAATTAGAGTACTTTTTTCCAGTGAGAGGGCATAGCTACATGCCAGCCGGCCGGGCATTTGGGTGGGTTGAGCAAATTTTGCGACCTAAGGAAACCGTTCTTCTACCAGAGGAGTACTATGACGCATTTAATGTGGGTGGCCATGTTCATAGATACCAAGCAGACTGAAGAGTCTATGATTATAAGGTATTGTCAGAAAAGATCATGAAGAAGGCACCGACATCTAAGGTAACTGATGCAAAAATATTGGAAATTGCCACACCTCCGGCACTTTTAACAGGAAAACATCATACAATTCTACAGGTTGTCAGAAATCTGTTTAGACGAGATGCAAATCATGGAGAACAAATTATGCTGATTATTTCAAGAAACTTGGATTTGGATTAAATAATAGATAGCAGCCAATTATATGGTGTCATTAAAATTACTTTATCCCATAGTTTGTAATATGTTGGACAATGTGTGTACACTTGCAAAAGACGACATGAAAGCACTTCCAGACAAAACACTTGGATCATGGAAAAGAGCAGTCACAAATAGTGATGGCGTTTGGCTCACTAGAGGTGCATACAGAAAGAATTCCACTTACACAGTTAGAAATTACATGGATAACTCGTAATGTTGTGCATGTTCCAGAAAGGGAAAGACACCATTGTAAAGGAGCTGCTGTATGAAGGCACGTCGAAAGGTGTAGAAAGGTATGGCTTAGAAATTGTTTTTGAACTAGGATGAAGAGATGGATACTGCAGTTCACTGGCAGGATGCAGGTTCATCCTCTATGTCTTTCATAGAAAACACTTTCCTCATTCCGACCACATGAAATGCTTTGGCCATGTTGGTAGAGCACACTTTAACAAGCTGAAAAACTCCAAAAGAAAAATTCCTTTAGTAAGCAAAGCCAAACACGAGCAATCGTTTCCATCAGTTGCAACTGTAACTTGTGTTTGTGCAAACACAAACACAAGGTATGTGCATGCATCAGTGAGGTGTTTATTATACAAGCAATAAAGGCTGGAACCAACCCGGGTAAGGGAGCCTCAAAAAATAAGTAGACTAGTTGACCACGCGTTAGGTCTAGGCCCACGCGTTGTGAAAGATAAAAGTAAACATTTAATCCAGTCGAAGTGAACCCGCGATGTAGACGCGTCGCCGAAAATAGATAAGAATGTTTAGAATATTCCATTTCTCAATGTAGGGGTCATAGGATATGTTCTTCCATACGTACATAAAGCATACACAACTGCTACTCGGCGGCTAAAACCCAATGATATCGAATCATGGCGATGGTCAGCCAGTAAGCGTCTCAATATAAAACAACAAATAACGACTGTGCTGTTTATTGTTAAACAAGTTAATGAAGTAAATACTCACTTAAAATAGGCATTACTAGGCCTAGGTTTATAGTACTAAAAATGTCCATAGGCCGACCCCGTAAACTGCATGTGTGCAAGCAGACCACGGAATAACACCAGCTTGTGTACAAGTAGGGAATCGCGATAAGTATCGCAGGGTCAGGCCTAGCCTAGCATAAACATTACAGAAAGCTATCAGTAATTAAACAATTTTAAAAGACACCTCTACTCGGTTTTCCTGAAACAACAATCATCAACCAGACAATTCTCAATTCTATTATCATCGCTGTTTTGTTGAGTATACTAAAATAAATAGAAACTCCGCCACGTGATCCGTTATTTTATTAGCAGGGTTGTTGGAACT
>JAOTQE010090617.1:0-14767 GCA_025631205.1 Nesometra sesokonis
AAGTCCTAGATCTGCCACTGGTTATGCAGTTATTATAGCTTCATAAAAAGGTTTTTCCACCCACTCCCATAATAAATTTAAAACAGGGAGGGAAAACAAAGTATTTTCTTTTTGTTTAAACACCTAAATTATGCTCAAGCATGTGGTCAGTTGTATCAGGTTTAGGATGTTTCCAAGCAGGTCACTATTGACAAAAAATTAGTAATGGTATCTGGAGTGGCTAGACACTCAGCTATCAGATGCTAATAAACAAGCTAAAGAGAGGCTTGGAATGAAACTAAATTATGGTGCGTTTATGCTTACTGTGAAGGCAGAATCAACCTTTTGAAATGCTCATCCAAATCGATGATTCAAAACGCTGTTTTAACGGGGTACCTGTTTATGCTTATTGTTTATGCGGTTTGAATCTGCTTCTTTTTTCGCTTTTTGATGTGAACCGGAGAGGCATGTATATGATGTCACTTCAAACGCATATAGAAACACTTCCATTTATGCCTCCCCCAGAATTGGTAATTTGGGAGAATTGTTGATTGTAAACGCATTTTTTTGTGCATTTTGAATTGGCATTTAATGAGCATGAATGCAACAGCATTTTAAACAAAATGTATACAGTATCAAAACGCTGATTTTGGCCCAAAAATGTAAGCATAAACACACCCTTATAACGCAATGACGAGGCTTAGTGCAATGACCTCATAAAAGCTCATTCCCCAACATTCAGTATTGAATATGGGACCAATATTTATTCTGATGAAGCCCAATACAGTATTTATTTTGTTGAAGGCATTGTATTGTTCATACAAAAATTACCTTTGTTTATCCTTCAGCAAAACTCATGTTACTATTATAAGAAGTAATACCTTCTAATACAACTCAAGTCCTTATTACCTCTCTTCAGAGTGTGTTTTTTTATACTTCAAATCTGGTTGTACTAGCAAATGTTATATCATAAAACAACCCAATCTTTATCATTCAAATCCTGCAACTATGAAATGGTTTATGGTTGTATACAAATTGTGACAAATAATAAAACACAAAGAAAATATCAATGTGTCTGTTTTTTTTTTATAACTTTCAGTTTGCAACCATATAAATTTGTTTTGACAATTAATTGAAAAGAATTAGACCACCAAGCCCTTTACAAAATAATGTAAGGTTAAGTGTACATTTAATGGGATTAGTAATATTTTTCACATCTTAAACTTTTGACCGTTTTAATTGGTCAGTAGGTTATGGGTATGGTCACACTAGAGTGTCAACCTTCGCAGTGCTTGACGCACCGCGGGTGAAATTTCAAGCCAGACCTGAAGTCATTGACCGGTCACACTATCCAACTTCAGTTGGATTGACCTTCGAAATTAGCCAAGACGAGATCGCTACTAAAACCAAACAGTCAACAAATAGCTGGTTTTTTTTCAGTTATAGGCCTACCTACCTCATTCACTACCGAATTTAAAAATGTATCTGACTGAACTGCATTTTTACTGTTCCTTGCTTGATTATTTGATATAGAACAGGCCTAAATATCTACAATATGGACAGTTTTACATATGATCTAGGACATAGGAAGCGTTTCCTGCTTGCGGTGATTGATGAAACAGCAATGATGATGATGATAATCAAGAGCTTCTTTCCAGATTCAGTAGCGTTAAGGGGATGAGAGTGTAATACTCACCCTGGATGGGATGCTAGTCCATCACAAGGTTACTTCCCTGCAATTTGCCGGTACCCATAGTACAGCTGGGTAGACTGAAGCAATGAGAGTAAAGTGCGTTGTCCAGGCGTACAAGCAACTGGCGTGATTGAGTCTCGAACTCCTGACCTCTCGACTGGGATTCTGAACCGCAACCGGTACGCCAACTACTCCCAAAGTACCAATAATTAATTTAAACAAAATTTATAAAAACTCTGACTCCAGACCTATTTTGGTGATTATCTGAATAATATTCATATTATAATCTCACCTACAATGTGACTAATGTGAGACCTTACATTTGGGATGAGTCACTTTAGACTTCACATTTTGGTGATATCTCAATTTCATCTCACCTACGATGCGACTCATTTTGTGATGAGACCACATTTTACAGTGTCGCATTTAGATCACTCAGGTAACTGCTTTCTGTCATACTTAAATGCACATTATCTGCTTAAAATATGAAAAAAAAAAACTTTCCTATCATACAAACAAAAAACAATTTTAAATATAATACTAAATAATTAAAAACAATAGGTTAGTTCACATTCATTTTATTTCAATACAAAAACATGTTGCTCTATTTACAAACTTTACAAGGGATCTAATACATTATACATCACAATTTTTCGGTAAAAAAAATTAAAATAACCATATTTTCTATACACAAATATTACTCTAGTATGGTTTTTGTACTGAAAATTAATACTTTATTAATTGGCGGACATCAAGTTTACTTCTTGTAATATCCAGTAGGCTTAGATCAGAAGTCGACTGCCGTCATCATCAGTGTTTTGCTCTCTATAATTGCTTTTAACCATTGTCCTCGGAACCGCGACTGTCCAGGTTTGTGCACCAATCGGTTTGTTTCAAACACATAGTAAACTTCTACAGGAAAATGCTATAATAAGAATAAAATATTTAATTGATTGATTTTATTAGATGCGGAAAGCGTCTCTATAAACAGTTTTTCAAATATGTCTGTCTGTCGGTCTGTCTGTCTGTCTGCCTGTCTTGTCACGCACGTTTGTGACTATTTGTTTTTAAGTCTTTTTCATATATAATTTCTGATAACCAGCATTGTATGGGTGTCACTTTAAATATCTACGAGATATGAAACAATTAATCATCAACTGGTAATACATTCCCTTGTTGTAAGACTTGACAGAACTTTCTAATGGGGATGTACATCTAATTTCTACCACATCTGTTCACAGGGGTGGATTATCTGGCAGTCTTATCTTATGGAATGAAGTCAGCTTTAACACATGACGGTCTTAGCAAAGTCACCCCAGTTAGACCATTGCTATAAAACAGTCTTTCATAAGACCGCGTTGAGTATTGAATCTTGAACAAACACTCCTTAGTAACAGTAATTGCGGGCGCTATTTTACATAAATTTGTGCCACATCACGTTTGATTTTTTTAAATAAACGTTATACAAGTTTTTAACTTCATGATATGGTGCATGAATAAACAGTTATATTCATAAAATTATTACATTTAAAACAGCCAGTTCAAGCTCAAAAATGCTAATGCCATGTTGAAAGTGATTTAAGACCATTTAAAGCCTCTCCAAGTAGGTTATAATTTTTAAGACTGGTAAATGCTAAGGTTGCGGTATAGACCAATCCGAGAAAAATGGCGCCCTCTATTGTCGCCGCCAATGCTGGGGAACTTAATTTCCCATCCCAAAACAAAATATACTTAACACTAGTTCGAAGACCAAAATAACAAAAGAATGCACGACGATCCTTGGTAGGCCATCACACCATGTCGTTATAATCATCGCTGACGCTGTTGTGTTTAGTTTTGGGAAATTTAAGTTCCCCAGCAATGGCGGCGACAATAGAGGGCGCCGATCTTCTCGGATTGGTCTATAGCAATGGTCTATAATCAAACTGTGTGTGACATCACAATTATAGACGGTCTTAATGTTAAGACTGTCTAAAGACCGCTTATAGCAATCCGCCCCAGGTATAAAAGTGTCTTTTAGCTCTTGTAAGAATGAGGGCGCACATTATTGGAGATATAAATCTTACAATGAACTTATTTTTCTTTTTCCAAATATACAAAAGATTACGAGTGTCACATTATTTTTCAGATTACGATTTAACAAACACAGAAGCCTACCTTTGGCTTTAGTTTAGACACTTCAATGGTGAAATAGACACAGGCAGTGGCTCTTGGGATCGGTTTTCTACGTGTTGGTATGCTCCATCGCACTTGGTAACGATACTTAATGCTGTAGTCATCTTCCTCTTGTCGTAAAAAGTCGATACAGTAAAGCCAACTGTCTTCGTAATCCCAGGTCTGATTAGTTAGAAAAAAAAGTAAAAACAGATAGCAATGAAGACATTGTGTGAGGATGGGGTGGAGGAGTAATAGAGTAAATGAAAATTATATCTACAAATACAGTCATAAGTTGACTTTGCGTAAGTCAAATTGATTAATAGTATTGTATAAAGTTATTTAGTTTAGTTTTTAATTTTACTTTTAATTTTAAAATCAGTACACTAGTACTGAAAGTGCCTACAGTATAACGAAAGAATAAAATAAGTAGGTAGGTAGGTAGGTAATTAAGTAAGTAAGTAAGTAAGTAAGTAAGTTAGTAAGTAAGTAAGTAAGTAAATAAATAATTTTTAAATAAAATATATTTTTCATACCAGATTGCTTCATTTGTTTATTTTCTAAGTCTAATGTTTCCGATGCCATCTATGATTCAGACAAGTTTTACTGTATAATGAATTCACCGTATTAAAACTAAAGTTATTTTCCTCCTTTTTTATTCTTTATTTAAAAATAATCATGTTTAAAAAATATTTTAATCTCTTATTTTAAGGCCTAAATTTTAAACAATATCATGTTTAGATTTTATATCAAGTTCAAAAAGAACATTTATTTACTTCCATATAATACTGTAAACAAAACAAAACATTCTTTTAACAGTAATAATTAGGATATTGTGACCATCTTTATGGTTAACTGAAGATGCTTTTTTATGGGAATGGTTTGTGATCGATAGTAATTAGAATTTACAAGCACCACAACTGAAAAACCAATGAACCTAAAGGCCCATACATCCAAAATTCTGTGTTGTCAGAAAAAAAAAAAAATCTAGATGTTACTATTTTGTATTCAAATTCATAAATGCAATACTGGTTATTGTATTTACTTCAAAACATTAAAAAATGGAAAGTATAGAATTTGATTTTTTTTTTAGTGAATCCTAAAAAATTAAGCAGATGAATAGCCTAAAAGAGTTAGAAAAATTATTAGCTTTTTTCTACTCCAGAATAAAATGTATGCCCCTTTAAAATAAGTAAATATTTTTAAGTCAACAGCTCACATAAGGTCATTGATATAGCTAGATAAATTCAACGATGGGCTGGCAACAATGTATAGGTGGGTGGCATGATGACTAAAAACAGTTTTTTTAAAACTTTTTCATAGGCTTAGAGTGGGTGGAAGGTTGAAATTAGGATGGTTGAAAGGTCTTAAAATAAGCTCAAGGGTGGGTGGAAAATTTTTAGGGTGGGCAGCCCCGCCCACCTCCACCCGCCATATCCCTGAGGGTTAGAAACTTTATCCCAGTTTCTCTAGTGTGATGCCGATGAGAGTGTGACACCTCCCTCTCCCACCCCCGAATGAAATGATAGTCCATCACAGATTACTTCTCTGCAATTTGTTACCCATTTGTACATCGTGGTACTGTAGACTGAAGCAGTAGTCCGAGATATAAATGAAGTGCATTGACAAAAGGACACAAAGTAACTACCAAGTGTGAGCCCTAGAACCCCGACCTCTTTACTAGGATCCTGAACTCAATGACTGCACCAAGCGCTCCCCACAAGGTAGGGGTTTGAGACCGCCAATGAGTAGAGACAGATTACGATCCTCTGCAAATTTTGCATTTTTAATGTGCCATAATTCCTGATGACGACATAATTTATGTCAAAATATTGAATCCTATCACGATGGCATGTATCTCATTGCTTAGAGTGTGCATTATAATTTCTTACTTGAAATTGATTAGTAGACCTTTTGGATAATGTGCCATTGTTTTTAATGTTTGTTTCTACTCCAAAGAACACTGAGACCTTTAGCAAATGCATTATATTAAGCCAATTATTATTATATAAGACATACATGAACAAACTCATTAATTTTTTTCTCTCCATTTTCAACTGTAAAGTCTGCAATGGTCATCCAATCTATGTCTTTAATCTCGTAATCTTCCGTCTCTCTAAAGAGCAGAGATCCGTAGCTCCTCACAGATGATATAGGCCTTCCATCCTCATCGTGGTCAACTCCACTGTCTATCAGGATCCGTTTCCTGGCATTGTCTATCACCATGTCGACTAGAGCATGGGCTTGGCTTTCAAAGGCATTTATATCACCACCATTCATCTTGTAAAGTTGTTTAAATTTGATTTGAGTGAATCATCAGTGAGAGTTTTCTGCAAAAAAAAGCAACAAACCTTTAAAATGTTTATATCTGAAGGTAGAATAGTAACAAAACAAATAAAAAGCTACCATCCAAGGTGTTATAACTGTTTTAATTCATGATGCTTCTACGTGGAAAGGAAACATTTTGTAATAAAGTACAGTACTATTAGTATTTATATAATGGATGGGCATAAAAAAATTGCCCGCACTTTAGTGATGCATTGCTCCACTATCTTATCGTCAAACTATTTAAAACTTTACACATTCAAATGACATTATGTTGGTATTATATTAACCAATTTTCAAGTTCATAGCCCTAGTTATTTTTATACAGGTATAAAATGAAAACATAGCCTCCAAAACACACGTTCCGGTGACCCACATTATATTGCGCGTCAGTTGTCATGAGTAGAACACACGATGAGCCTGTACGACACGCATCAATCAAGGATCATATAAAAAGAATGTCTGGCACTGGTGTCTAAGACACTCTTCTGCCAGTTAAGTATGAGTTTTGTTGAATCAAGATGTTTTTTTTTCTGGTGCAGACAAGAAATTTATAGCAACAAGAAAGAGGACAAATTGTCTTTTCTTCATGCGAAAAAAAAAACTGGAATAAAAGTTCAATTACCAATATGATTAGAAAATTTGAAAGAACAGGTATTCTAGAAGGGAAGCTGTGCAGTGGACATCGACACAAAACTGTTTGCTCCGAAAAAAACATTTTCATAATATGGAGGAAGCACTTTGTTCACAGAAGAAAAATATCTGCAATGACAAATTGCAGGAACAGATTGTGATGAACCTCGAGTATCTCGGACTTTTTATGACAAAAGAACAGGAATTAAAATTGTACAAGCAACCACAGATTTGAAATATGATAAAATGATTTGACAGAAAAGAAACTAGTTTCACGGAAACCTTAAAAATAAGTTTTCGATGGAGAAAAAGAATGGCCTCGTGGATGAAAATGATTCCTTTTTAGATTGCGCGCAATAGAAACAGAAATTTCCGGAATTTGCGTTTTTGACTCATTATATTGATTTTGGTCCCACGAACAGAAGTCTTAACGGATGAAATTGAAATTTGGTCTGTATACTTAGTACCTGATGTTCTTTAAATGTGTACATTTTTAGAAACTGACACAAAAGAGTTTTGAAAATATCCAGAGTCAAAGTACGGGCAATTTTTTTATGCCCACCCGGTATTTTATTAAATATTCGGCACAATTTTGAACAAGAAATAGGAAATAGTTGACGAGAGGGGCGGTAAGAGATCACCATGGGCTGAGAACTCAACACAAATGTGGGTGTTCTCTGAACCCCCTGGTCGTCAAAATAAAATTACACATAAAAATTATAAATTATATGTTACAAATTTCAATTGATACAAGTTTTAAACTCTTTAAAATTGGGCGTTGGAAAGTGCTAGTCCTACCATCAATAAAATACACATGCAAACCTAACTAATTTTCCCAGCTCAGAAAAAAGTGCTTAGTAACAGTGGTTTTGGAACAATTATCAGTCAGCATTAATCAGAGATGGTCAGGAAGAGCATTCCAAAGTTTAGCAGCCTCAACGTAAAGAAACTTTTGATAAAGTGAAGTACGAACAGGGATTTTATATAGCTTAGTTTGATTGTGATAATTTATTTTAAATAGAATATCAAGGTTGTGTGGAAAGGTACAACGAAAATAATGTGAGGCAAAAATCAGTCTTGAAATGCTCCTCCTCAATGTTAATAGACCTACAGTAGGTGAAACAACTTCAAACTTTTAGCATTAGATGTCTCACGCATCTGTAAATTACCAGGTTTTGGTTACCCTGTAGTCGTTCTATTAAGCCCAATCAAGTTTAGTCGTTTATTATTTATAATAGCATGCAGATAAATAATAATTAAAATAGTTTTACATAACCTGTATTTTTTTTATATCAATCATAATAACGTACTTATGTTATGTAATATTAATTTTAATTCTTAAATTGATTATATATAGGAAAACTTTGTAATTGGTAAAATTAATTTCTGTATGTAAATTATGTGCATTATTTTAATTAAAATTTTCCAACAATAACATACTCTTAATATATTAATTATTATAATTTAACTAAATTCATGAGGGCTTAGTCCTAGTGGCTATTTGATTGTAATTAAAATTAAACAGTTGCAAAATTCATTTATATTGGCTGTTTAATTGTCAATGATGTCAATTTTTGTATTTCTAAACGTATTAGCATGATTGTTAAAACATGTGTAATATTTTGTATTCATGTTTTTAACCATTGCAAACTTCATCACTGATTACTTGATGCAATATTTAAAATAAATTTAAATGGTCGCTCTTTGTACTTGCCACCACCATGGACAAATGCAATCTGCGTGGCAGCCTTTAGAATCCTTTCTAGTCTATGACTACCATAACTCGTAAGGAGCGCAGAACACAGCACAATATTCAATGATTGGTAATGCTAATGATTTGTTTAAATACAGGAAGGCGGGTCCAAAGAAACAGAAACATGTGAAATAAAACAAAGGGATCAAAGAATTCTCGAGCAGACATCTTTAAATGATCTGA
Organism: Nesometra sesokonis; assembly: GCA_025631205.1. Taxonomy (NCBI): domain Eukaryota; kingdom Metazoa; phylum Echinodermata; class Crinoidea; order Comatulida; family Antedonidae; genus Nesometra; species Nesometra sesokonis. The sequence goes on from JAOTQE010090617.1 coordinate 8,721, forward strand.
AGTATACCTTATTACTTACATAAAATTGAATTAAGACTAGGGCCTAGGCCTACCTGCAGGCCTAAACATACATTTTTTATTTTTCTCGTAAAAATTTCAAATTTGAATTTTGAACATTATCATTTAGCATTATCTACCTAGGCCTATTTCAGAAATTAAACTTTTACGGTAAACAATAAATCTGTTTATAGGCATATGGCCTAGGCCTAGATGTGATAAAATATCTGTCGTGCGAATAACAAATTAAGCCACACAAAAACGACACCACACGTACAGGACTGAACAACGCTTAGGCCTATCATTCTAGGCCTAGCTTGAACTAACGGTAATACAATTGCTATACAATGAAATTTAACTCAAGTATTTGACTCACCTAAACAATTTACTTTACTTATGTGTTAATGCATTAGGCTATACTTTACAGGGAAAATATCATCACGAAACGAATATAATAAAAGATTTCTCATCGAGCTAGCTATCGGAAAATGCGGAAATAGATGTTGACGATCATAACCATAGTGACGCATGACCTGGCCTATAAAACGCAAATAGAGCACGAATAAAGACGTGTAAGCGTGGGTTTGCCCGTGTGGAGTTATAATTTATTTTAACTTCGAGATTTTTTTTAAATAGTCTATTGTCTAAACAAAACAATGGGTCAATTTTAGGCGGGGAGGAGTGGTGTGTGGGGGAGGGGGAAATTAAGCCTTTTAATACCCCCTAAATTCACAACTGCTTTGCAAGAAAAAAAATCATTTTTAGTATTTTGTCGAATACATTATTTTGTAGACAGTTTTTACTAGGCCATGTGCTTTAATTTCAAAAAGCCATGTTAAATTGTAGATACCACATATATTTTATTATAGAATTATAGAATATTTAAATTTTCAAACTAACATGATAATATAAATGAATTGTTTAAACGTGTAATTACAGATTTTTACTTCATTAAATAAGTTTAAAAGTTGCGTAAGCTCGCCTGTTTTTTTAAATTTTGTAGACAGTTTTTACTAGGCCATGTGCTTTAATTTCAAAAAGCCATGTTAAATTGTAGATACCACATATATTTTATTATAGAATTATAGAATATTTAAATTTTCAAACTAACGTGATAATATAAATGAATTGTTTAAACGTGTAATTACAGATTTTTACTTAATTAGGTAATTTTAAAAGTTTCGTAAGCTCGCCTGTTGGATTTTTCACGTTCAATCATTTTGTATTTAGATTGTGGGCTATGAAATTGTATGTTTTATTTATTATATGTTAGTTAACAATTAATACATTAAAACATACAATACAATACTAATTGATCGGTAACCCTGTTTCCAACATATTTGATCATGTATTAAATAAAGATTGAGGCTGAATTTTTTATATGAACCAGAGTTATTCCCAGGTTGGTTTAGTGTTCTCAGAAAGCTCAACATGTTCTTATTTAGTTTCTGCTTACGTACTTTTCAGAGATAAATAATCGTTGGAGTATTTAAGGGCGGAGAGGGGGTTAACAGGCCTAAGCCGCCCCCCCCCCCTAAAATTTCCCCGACAAAAAATTGGGTCGAAAACATTGACTAATAACAATAGATGCACAGTTGTTGTATGTGGGATTCATAGAGTACCGGTAGGCCTACGATATCCAGGGAGTTTTTTCCTGATTATTTTGTGAATAGACCTGCATCGTACTGTATAAATAAAACTTTGGCTGGGTATTCCCTGATGAAACGTTGGTATGATTATGATGTACATATTTTTGACAGCTTTGATTAAGGATGAGCTTGTCTGTGTGTGTTGGGGGTGGTCTTTTAAAAATGTGTATTTTAATGCCATTTTGTAAACGAGATACAAGTACAATTTGCCTTCATTATAGTAAAATTTAGTACAATAAGATAAAAAAGAAATCTATTTAGGGCCTATTTGTTAGTGAGTTACATAGTGTTGTTATGCACTCTGTATGTCTTTGGCACAAACTGTATTCGGCGTTCCATACCACAACCAACCAAGCATAGCGAACTTTGACCTTGCAAACTTCTTCAAACTCAAAAATCATGGCGGGTGAAAACGAAGAAAACACAACTGCGACGACAAATGAAGAAAATGTTCGTCTTGACAAATTACGAAGCCGTGTTAAGCAATATATAGATAAGGTAACTTATACCTATATCCTAGTAATTTTTAAATACACGATTTTAAAAGTGCCTACTAGGCTAGGCCCCTAAATTAGTAAAAGGTAGGGGCCTAGTTAAAGCCCACCCCCGGCGTATGGCCTAGAGAGGCCTACCGGCCTAGTGCCTACTCCTAGCTATCCTAGGCCTACCTATTGTAGCCTTAGGCCTACTAGACTGGTCTAGGGCAGACCATGCTCTATCCATCTATCTCTTTGTTTGAGAAAGCCTGTCTAAAGTCTAGGGGGTTAGGCCTAGTTTACATTTATTTTTATAAATGTTATAAATAACCATGATGACTGTCCTAATTTTTTTGATAAGAAACAAATTGAAAATAAAAGTTCTCGGCTTCAAATTAACAAAAAGTTACAGTACCCATGAATAGCTGTAAAACTTTACGTATATCCATGGATTGTTGTGTATTTTTACTTTTTTTGTCTACTAGCCTAGCCTAGGCCTAGGAGCTAGTTGGTATAATATGGCATCGTTGTTTTCACAAACTGGTCACACACAAACAAATATCCTAAAATTCATGACATGATAATATAACAATAAATTGAACAACAAATTGAAAATAAAAGTTCTCAGCTTCTAATTAACAAAAAGTTACAGTACTTGATACTTACTTGATACTTGATTGTAGTGGGTAAGGTTAGGCCTCTATGGCCTTTAAGACCCCACTTCGATCTAGTCTTGATTTAAATGAATTCACCGAGGGAGCCAGCACAACATCCTCGGGTAGTGTATTCCAAACATTGATAACTCTTTGTGTGAAAAAGTTAGCTCTGCATTTAAGAGATTTGTTAAGTTGGAATTTAAATAATTTACAAGAATGCCCTCTGGTTTTACATTCTGTTTGTTTGTACCCATGAATAGCTGTAAAACTTTACGTATATCCATAGATTGTTGTGTATTTTTACTTTTTTGTCTACTAGCCTAGCCTAGGAGCTAGTTGGTATAATATGGCATCGATGTTTTCACAAACTGGTCACACACAAACAAATATCATGGTTTAGAGAACATTGATGCAAATTCCTTTTTCACTGTAAGGCATCGCCCTTATCCTACTAGAGGTCACACTCTCACTTTGGCTAAACCCCGATACAACACCACTAGAAGAGATACTTTTTTTGACATCAGAGCAATTGATTTATGGAACTCATTACCAGAACATGTCATAAACAGTGCTAGCACAAACTCATTCAAAAATAACCTCGACATTCATATTAAAAAGAGAGGAGGCAACTATTACGAGCATTAGCTCAATGCCTCTTTTAATCACTAAGGTAAGAATCACTAAGGTAAGAATCCTAAAATTCATGACATGATAATATAACAATAAATTAAAACATTGTTTTTTCTGTTGTTTTAGCACCAGTATGAAAGTGCTGTCTTCTGGGCTGACAAGGTGGTTACCATGTCAAAAGGTAAATATACATTTTCTAAAAAAAATGTTCACATTGCAACATAGAATCATGATTAAATTATAAGAAATTTTATTTACTAACATTTTTTGTTTCAGTGCACTACTTATCTCTCTTTTAAATATGACAAGCATAAAAGCAAATTATATTTAATAAGAAAAGCAAAGTCCAAGAATCAATGTAACTGCAGGGCTCGCAGAATTGATTGCCCAACAGCCCAAGGTAACCAAAAATTTACATCGGGCAACCAAAAATTATTAGGTGGTGTCCCAACAGGCAACCAGGTCAGATTGTCAAGTCACCATGGCCTCGGCAAAAAATGTTAAGGCTTTAGAAAAAAGCCTAGCAAAAACATATAACAGCTGGCTTAGCAAAATTACATTTTTTTAAAATAAATTGGAGGGCTATTTAACCCCACTCATTTAAGTTGAGCTATTTAACCCCATTCATGGACTATCTGCACTTTCACTTCTGAGGATGATTGAAGCACATCGATTGAAACTTATATGTTTATAATCGTATTTGTAGTAATGAATATGAAGTGTACATTCAAGTGTTGGGATTTTAAGTGGATAAGGTATTTTTAAAATCTTGCTGCAGAACGTTTGTATATAAAAATTTAAAAACTGTGTTGTGCTATAGTACCTTCATTGTAAATTTAATTTCATTACAAGCAATGTATGTCTTCTCTTCGCACAATGGAAAAACCTGGTCAGTGTTTTCCCAATTGAATTGAGTGTTATGGTACATTTTATTGTGTGCTTTTTAGGTCAGTTTTCATGCAGGAAAGTTTCTTTCATGCAGATTTAATGAGATTTACTGTCTTTTAATTCTTTATTTTTAGGTTGCTTTATTGGTGATTTTCTCAAAACCATGTTTCCATATATGAAAACTTCAAATGCTCATGCCTTTTGATCTACTTATCCAATTATTACCATTTAAAGTATGGATTACAGCATATATTATGATCTGTTAGAAGTTACCAATAACTCAATTTTGAACTTTCCGCCTACCATGAGACTCAGTTTATGGTGAGACCTCACATATTTCATTAAATTTTATGTTTATTTTTATTTTTTAGATGCTTTGGCTGATGTCTACATGCATGCCCAGGCCTTGTATCTCACTAAACAATATCATCGGGCTGCTCACATTCTGAAATCTCGAGATTTACATAAGGTACTGTACTTCAATTTCACAACCATATACTGAGACTGTTTAAACAGGCCTCAGAGAATTTTAAAATATTTGGTTGCTCTTCAGGTAACCAATGTTTCAAATTTGGTTGCCCTCAAGATTTTTAGTGTTTTTTATAAAAAAATTGAGTTGTAATTGACAATTGTAATTTTGGTAAGCCAGCTGTTTTATCTTTTTGTTAAGCCTCTAAAAGGCTTTTTTTAAAGCCCCTACAATTTTTGATGAGGCCTCGGTGAGTTGACGATCGGTTGTGCAAGTCAAGACTTGGTTGCCTGTCAAGACACCTCCTGTGATAATTTTAGAAAGTGTCTAAATAAAAATAGACCTGCTTTAACTATTTTGGCAAATACTTGAATCACAAATATCAGGGGCGGATCCAGGATCTAGCCAAAAGTAGTGGGGGAGGCGCACTTTACCAGGTCTGTGTGAGCCTGGTTCCCGGTTTTGATTTTGACTAGCAAAAATAACATTCAGTTCCCCATTTTGCGAGTTTTGGTACCCTGTGTATGTTGTGCATGTACGTATGTATATATCGGGTGGCCCAAAATAAATGTCACTAAATTCAAACCTCTCTTACTCCCATGCAATAAACTAGCTTCTTGAAAATCTGCACACATACACAGTTGGGTATTGCCTATAAATTGCCAAAGTTCAAAGGTCTTTGGTCGAACCGTCTTGCCACAGTGAAAATTTTAAAAACGCATGTCGAAAATTGAAGTACCAGAATGAAAGATAGTTTAACTTCCTTTACTAATCACACCAAATGCTTGTTGTGTCCTTCATCCTGATCACAAACTGTGCAAAAATGCAGTGCCTAACCTCATCCAGAGATTTTCCCCAGCCCCTGGCTATTTTTTCCTTCAGTCTATAATTTTTTTGTTGACAAAAATTGCATTCTGAGTAAGACCTCTGCAGTCAGGGGGATATTTTGGCATTGTGCCATCTGGCGCATCATTTTTTGACTTCACATTTTATTCTTTTTACTTGACAAAAGTACCAAATGCAGAACATTGTCATTTTCAGCATTTAAAGACAAAGACCTGATGTACATATTGTCAAATTTTCAGCCTTGTACGTTTAGAAACACCAGAATAAGTGACGTTTGTTTTTGGGCCTCCCTACATGTATGTCTATATTTTTCAACTTTAGACCCAGCACTCCTAATATAAGGAGTGGGTGCTACTACGTGTGACATGTGTATCCTGTCACAATGAAGTTATCCATATATTAATGGGATGTTCCAATTCTAACCCCCCTATTTAGG
>JAOTQE010090628.1:0-14767 GCA_025631205.1 Nesometra sesokonis
ACAAGTGTCAAGCAGTCACTTTTACACATTGTAGATTAAGTTGCAACAGACATGGGCTATTTGAATTGCTTGTGGGCTAATGAAATGTACAGCCAACTAGACAAAACAGATACAAAAATCGAGGCCTGAAAGTACTTAATAATGTTTATTAATTTATGATTCACTTAATAACTTTAATTGGTAGTTTTGTAATTGTATTAAAGGGCATGTTCACACAGGTTTTATTATTTTAAAATATATTTCGTCCCAACTCGTTACGTTATAGTATTGTACAGTATAGTATGTTAATATGTTCATAATCGTGATTCGCTGTCTGCTATCATCTTATGAGATAGCCATGTGGGTCATTCAGGATATTATTAAACATTAAATTGCTAAATACAATTGGGAATATGCTTTGTTGTAGAATGTGGCCTATGTACTTTATTGCATAAAACACATGTCTTATATTATTTATAAAATAAACAAAAATTACTATAAATTGAAAAAAGAACTTGCAAATTGCCCTGGAGAATTTTACACAGGTCATTCCCACTCCACTTACTGGAGACAAGTTGAACCTACCTTACTTAGACTAATACCCTATTCAGACTAGCATCGCATATCGCATCGCGATCAGTTGCAATGTAATCGATGGTAATCCAATTCCTGATCGCAACCATTCGCAAATTTCAAACGCATTCTTACACATGCTTTACTTTGTAACAGTTCCTCAAAGAATGTGATGGTGTAGTTCATACGGCGATAGCAGGTGTCCTAACCTCAACCAATCGAGCCAACCAGTGACTGTGGAATTCGTTGCGATCAGATTCTGTGGTAATCGGAAGTAATAAAGATTGTAAGAACTGATCACATCTAGTAACAATTGATTACAATCAATTACTATTGGTGAGCCTTCACATACGATTTTACTTTGCGATTGGTTGCGATTGCTTGTCGCAATTACTACAACCGATCGCAATGCGATGCTAGTCTGAATGGGGTATAAGCCAGTGTTTCTATAAAGAATAAAAAAGGTTAAATCTTAACAACGAAAAATACAATAGGTGGCGTACTTTACAGACATTCATGCTGAATGATTTTATTACAATGTATTAATAATTTGGAAGCTTATTAGTCATTAAATGTTCAAGGTAGACTTCTAAAAGGAAGTGGTTTTGTAGTTGAAGTAACATTTCAGGGGGCAACTATTAATGCTGCCCCTTCTTCCTCCTCCCATGCTTTGGACCCGTTTCTAGTGAAGAGATAAAAACGTATTAAAAAAAATTGATTATTTTCTAGCAGTTAAGTAGGACCAGTTCGGAAAAAAAGCAATTAAAAAATGCCGCTATGAATTGAGGGTTGGAATGGCAAATAATCTGTTATCGTGGTGTACTTTTTAGAGGCAACACAAAAATATTGATTATAATGTGACCTCGGTCAAATCACAGGCATACCAACTAGCCTACAGTAAACTTGTCCTAAATTTTCGCGGCCCTAAATTTTCGCGTTTTCACGATTTGAAACATTTTGCGACCTTTTATTTTCGCGATGGGATGTTTATAACAATTATTATTTTTGCAATTTTGACCTTAGACTTATTAAACGTTTAACTCAATCACTTTTATTTGTTCATAAACTTGTTTTGGGTCGATGATAATGTTAGTTTTAAAAATTAATAGTACCTGTCCATTGATGACTGACAGCTTTAGGCCCCGATACATCTACCACTTTGATTATCTAGCAGCGGGTTGCGATCATCATTTCGAGCCAAAGCCTAGCCTACATTCAATTGAGTCGCTAGGCTCACCAAGCATGTCTCGGTAGGCCGATTTCGCACAATGAATTCCACGATTTTTCACCAATTGTCACATAGAATACCAGCCCTCCATAATAGGCTACGATCGTTTATTGATAATTTATTAGAAAAGTCTCCTTGTTTCAAGTTGGAAATCATCGTCATATTTTCGTCGTTAGACCTAGTTTAAAAGTGTTTTCCATTGCCCATGTGACTCGTAATCTATCAACCCTTAAGCAAAGCGTGTCAGATGCTAGCACCACCAAAACTTTTTCTTTGGAATTTGTTTTGCGGATTCCTCTCAAATTGAAACTGTTTTATCAACAAGAAAGAACCAAAACTCTTATAACAGATACATTTATTTCATATCTTCGAATGGTGCCAAAATTATTATTTTCACAAAATAAACATGTTTTTTGAATGACCGTCTGGGACCTTAGCGTAGACCATCGCGAGGGCGAACGACAATGCAAAAGGCCAAGGCCCCTAAGCCTAGGTCTACAAGTGATGTATATTTTTACTGTTTTGTTGTTTTAGGCCTTGTGATTCATGAATAATTGTAAACTAAACAAAAAGAAACAAGCAGATTATTTATTGTAAACTATACATTGCCATTATCACATGTTTTGTCAATCATTTTTTCGCTAAATTAATTTAAAAAAATAAATGTCTGGTTTCTTGGCGAGCAAGAAATAACATTCCTAAAATTTGCTAAATAGTGGGAAAACTAGTGAAACGTGGGGTTTAATCTAAACAAACTAGTGAGTGAATCCAGCCAACTCGTCCCAAAATCGAGAGCTCTTTGGTAATGGTGACGTAATTATCACCAGGATGGTGATAATTTTCGGTGATGGAAAAATAAATTGCAGCGTGGGCAGATTGAACGGACACTCATAAAATTACCGATAAATTTTTATCGATTAATTTGTGTGTTTTCAGTAGTTTACATAAATTGCAATGCGGACAGATTGAACAGACACTCAAAAATACAGATAAATTTTTATCAATTATTTAGTGCATTTTGAGTAGTTTACAGGCCCTAAGAAACAGCTAGTCAGACCTTGATCATAGACATGATTTCAAGATTAATTGCCCTTGACCTTTGACTCTTTTTAAAAGGTGTGATTCAAGTACAATCAGATTAAATAATTTTGCATCCTGTTGGGCCATCTGGGAGGCGTATCCTCATGATTGTAATTCCATCTGGGAGGAGTCACCTCATTGCTGTATATTTAGTCATTATAATTGCATGTCTTCTGTAGGATTTATATAAATAAATGACAAATGTTTATTTTGTTCCTCTCAACATTGTGTAAAAAACAACTTGTAATTTGGACCATTAAAAACTTTTAATTAAAAAATATATAATTGCTGTATATTTTGATGCTATATGAATATAAGATTTGATACATGATTGATAATTTTTGTTAGATCCATGCCTAAAATTGTGTAGCAAAAGTTAATTTTTATGTAGCATATTTACTGCCATTTTCACCATGAAAGCTTACTTGTAAATCTGAGGCATGAGTTTGATGACACATTGGAGGATAGCAAATTGTTATTATAATAAAATACAATGTAAAAAACCTATACCTACCTATAGCTATACCAGAGCTCCCAAGTCTCCAGGATTGTCATGGAGTCTCCAGGAATTTTGGATTATCTCCCGGGCTCTCGGAATTCTCAAATTTTCTCCCGGAATTTAATTTTCTCCAGGAAATTTCTCCAGGTTTTACATGTATAAAAGTTTCTCAATTAGTGTATAAATTGGCTTATGTATTTAAAAATATTTGTTGAAAGTAAGCTATTTTGAAGTTTAGTAATGTTTTGTGGAACTATCATTTCATACTGTAGCAATAAATGTGTTGAGCTTATAAATAATGGTATTTGTACACACATTTCAGGAAGGGTAGACATTACAAACAGTGGTAGGATGACCACGAGTAAATCTCCAGGAATTCTGTTTTTTCAACTTGGGACCTCTGCTATACTGTACATACAAAGAAAAGTCGCTACTAAAATGTAAACAATTAGCACCCTTAGGATTCTTTTTAAAAATGTCATTTCTCGCAAAATCAAAATGATAATTATCGAAATGAGATCAATAAAATATTATACAACAATGTTAGATTGTCAACAAAAGTGGTTACTTAACTAAAAAGATATGTTTAACAGAATTTTAAGAGATTAGCCCAATTAGTATGTGTACAGACACTTCTGCATTGCCGACAATCGACCATTGCACGCTCGACAGAACCTCTTCCGTTTGAGCTAGAAAACCCTTAGCGAGTCGTACCTTTCTTTTTGGTTGCAGTGTGGTGTGTGTTTATCCACAACGTTAAAAAGCTTTGGCACGGTAAAAGAATACCACATCAATATTCTCAAAATGTACGATTTGTGCAGTAGAGATAATGTAACATATCTTTCTATTAGCCCTAATTTCATATGTACCCCCTATAAAATGTCTCCCAAAATTAAAATGATGACGAATGTCAGAAAAATATACCTGAAATATAAGTGGTACACACAAGGCAATAATTTATTATTACATGTCAAATTGGCCATCCTGGTCTGAAAATATTGTGTAGAGTGGAATGAAGGTACAGATTGAAAAGATCAGTACAGTTGAACCTCCCGTAAGCAGACACCCTTGGGCCCAGGAAAAGTGTCCACTTACGGGAGGTGTCCGCTTACAAGAATTTTTACTGATAGAGGGCCAAAGTTATAAAATTATGTATACGTCCTTATGTCTCGCATTTCACGGCTTTCTCAGCACAATGGCCTCTCAAATTTCTAAACACCGCATTCTGTATTTTGTTAAATATTTTTTGTAATTTTTAAGATTGGTTCAGTAATATGATTCTCAGCCAATAGAGTATGGACTATTTTGTACAGATATTTGTGTTCGTTGTACAAAAAATCACTAAAGTTTCAGGGATGTCAGTTTATGGGAGATAAATTTTCATTAAAAAAATCCAAATTTTAAGACAAAAAAAGTCCGCGTCCGCTTAACGGGAGGTGTCCGCTTACAAGAGGTACCAAATGTACTGAGGAAGAACAAACGGTTCTTTGAATTAGTGTCTGTTATGGGAGGTGTCCTCCTACGAGAGGTGTCCGCACAGGGAGTTTCAACTGTAGTATGTTTATATGTTGTCAATGCATTTCACAATGAAATGAACTTCAATCCATTTTTTTTTTTTCCCAATTAAATGGGTTATTTTATAATGATATCGAAGAACATTTCCCAGTTGTCTTCCCAATTGTGAAATAAATTGAAATGAAAATGAAACTATTCAACTGTTTTTTCCAAGCCTGAGTGGGTTATTTTATAGTGATATCTGTGACCATCTCCCAATTTCCAATATTTATACAGTATTCCCAAATGTTGCTGTACTAATACTAGGTCAAACAAGGAAGAGACAGTAGAAAAATTAACATCATAAAAACACTTATCATGAAGTGTCTACTCAGTAGTTGTAAATTTCTAGTCAAGATCCTGATCATTACAAGCAATAATTTGAAAAAAAAAGTGTTTTCCTGGTAAACATTTATATATTTCCTATGGGATAGGTGAAAATGTAAACTTAAACATTTTTTTTCATGTTAACATTATGTTGTTATATTATTATAGCACTTTAAACAATCAGCGATTGTCTCAAAGCGCTGAAAAGTAGGAGATTAAAGAAAATTCATATTTGAAGCCAATTTAAAAATAGTCAATTTTGTAGGTTTCATCTTTTGGCAGGCAATTTAGATTTCAAAATGGCCACCATTTCTTAATAATAATCACCAACCTGAAGTCCATTTTTTGAGAAATTTAGTTTTATCAATTAAGTACTGTGATACATATTTTTCATTATAATATAATTTTTATTTCAGTTTTCCTGGAGGAAAGTGTCTTTCATGCAAACTTTCTGAGATTTATAGTTTTGTTTATATTTCGATTATTTTATGGGCCATTTTCTCAAAAACGCATTTCCAAGACAATTTCAAATGCTCATATCTTTGGATGTACTTATCCAATGAATTTAATTTAAAGTATAGATTAACAGGGGTGGATCCAGACTTTTGGAAAAGGTCCGCCGGAAGGGGGGGGGGCCTTAAGGGATCTTTTCTCGCTGAATATTTTCGTTTTCACTTTTTAAAATATTGATATGTTTTCCTCTCCGAAAGGCCCCCCCCCCCCTTAAATCCGCCCCTGATTACAGCATATACTATGCTCTTTTGGAAGGTACCAAAAACTCACTTTTGGATTTTCTTACCATGATACTCATTTTGTGGTGAGATCTACATATGAAAATATGTGTATGTAATAATTTTACACTTTACCCCAAAAACCTCAACAGCATACCTGCCAACATTTGTAATGTTCCATTGTTGCACTGTAGGTCAGTACCACACCCCAAGAGTCATAATTTACCTGCCAACTTTTTTTGGCTCCAAGCCGTGAGACAAACCCCGCCACCAGTATAGTACTGGGCCACATTTTCTCCCATTTCTTCCCATTTTAAACAAAAAGAAAAAAAAAGTCTTCTTTTGAATTGTTTCTGCCTATATTACCACTTTCTTGGGGCCGTTTTTACCGTGTTTTGCTTTATATTGTCTCATGCGCAAGAAAAACTATTGAAATGACTGAGAATTCTGCTATTGTGTGAAAAAAATTGTTTATGCGCGATACATCAAAAATAGGCTCGAATGCGTGAGACTCGCACATAATGCGTGAGAGTTAGCAGGTATATCATAATCATCTAGATTTTTCAGTGAACAAGCATAAATAAAAAACATATCATCCCTTTGGCATCTCATGGATGTTTTTATCTCTTAATTTGCCTAGGAACACAAACACCTGACCAGAGTGAGTCTCGAACCACCGACCTCATGATTGGAAGTCAGATACGCCACTGCTGCGCCAACTGTTTATTTCCTATCTTATTTTTAAATACCCCATAAAAAATTGTAAATTAAAAGGTGGAACTTCTCCTTAAGTGGGCTATTTTTTTCGGACCTAAGGGTGTCCACTTACGGGAGGTTCAACTGTATACTAAATCTAGTTCATGTGTGAAAGACAGTTGAGGGATTTGATGTTCTTTAATGTATAGTTAATTAAAGGGGTGTTAAATCTGAGGATTAAGGAGAAGAATTGATTATGATGATGAATGTTGTAAAGCTAGTTCAATGTACTAGTTGAATGCAAACAATCTTGAATGTTGTAAAGCTAACAAAAACTGCATTAAAGGTTGAATTAAATGGATTCAACGGTCTTGAATACTGTAAAAGCTAGTTTAGTATTAAAGTGCAGGGATTTAAAGATCTTGAATGTTGTAGCTAACCCAAATCTATTAAAGGTTGAATTGGAAGGATTCAACTATCATGCATAATGTAAAGCAAGTTCAATGTACTATTATTAAGGTTAAATGATAAACATTGGAGGGATTTGAACATCTTGAATGTTGAAAAGCCAGTGAGGCTGGTAAAGTTAACCCAAATGTATTAGGTTGAATTTCAGGGATTTAACTCACTGTATTTAAATAAATGTATGGTACAGCTACTCCAAAAGTAAAGCTAAGGTTGAATGACAGAGAACAGAGGGAATTTTATGATCTTGATTGTTTTAAAGCTAAAACCCAAATGTGAAGTTGAAAGTAGGAGATCGAATGGTCTTGAACATTAACGTAGTTCAAATGTACTATTAGAATGTTGAATCAAAGACCAGGAATTTGATTATTTTGGATGTTATATAGTTAACCCAAATGTAAGGTTGAAATAGAGGTATTGATGAGTTTGAATTAATGTAAACACAATTTCAATAGTAAAAGCATTATCAGAAGGTTGAATGAAAGTCAATTGAATTGAGGAATTAGATGATCTTGAGTCAGGGGTGGGGAGGAGGGGCAGCGCACTTTCCTAGGTCCAGGTGGTTGTGGTTTTTCAGTTTTTATTTTGACAAGTAAAAAAAAAAACATTACTTACCCATTTTGTGTGTTTTGGTAGCCCATTTATGAGGCATACCTGTAGTACGTTTATTTTTTTCATTTTTAGGGTCAATTGTAAACCTGGCACTCATAGTATAAGGGGAGCCACTACATTTTGGCGATAATAAGGTGTTCCCACCGGTTGCGTGTGTACCGCCCCCCCCCCCAATTCTGCCCCTATTAATAAATGTGAAGTTAAACCATGTAACAGAAGTAGAGGATTCAACAATGTGATACACTGTTGGAAGCTCAATACACTATTAAAATGTTGAATGAAAGACCAGGGATTTGATGATCTCGGATGTTGTAAGTTAACCCAAATAAAAGGTTGAAATAGAGGTTTTGATGACCTTGAATGAATTCAAAGCTATTTCGGATGTACTGAATACCAGCGCAGATGTAGTGGAATGGGGGATGTTGCCTCCTCAAATATTTTTCATTCTGTGTTGTAATGTCCCACTACTTTTCAACAGAAAATCCACATTGTTTTAATAAAATAGAAGTAATGTCTATTTTAAGAAAAGTATTACAAAATGCTCTGTAGGAGCGTCTAGGGACTTATTATTTCCAAAAATTATCTATGGAAAGGGGATCCCCACGCTTGGTCTTTTTGTATCACCCCCACTTTCCAAAGTAAAACTGTGCCGCTGATCTTGAATATTGCCCTTGTTCATGTGTAAAGCTATGAACTTGAATGATAGAATACAATAGATTCTATGATGTTATAGAAATGCACTAATGTGTATAGAAAGTGACAAAACCACAAGTGATCAATGTGATGAGTATGAATGTTGTGGTAGTACTAACACAAATGTGGGACCTAAACCATGCACATAAGTCGGCCAATTTAGCAGATCTTGGTATTTCATATTTCCAATTTTAAATCTAATTTAGATTAAGCATGAGAAAGCTGTGAACATACTATTAACAGTAATGGTTTTCTGAAAAAAATTGGCATGTGTCATGTCAACATCCAGGAAAATATTTTAAAGTAATAGACTTTAAAATATGCATAGAGCAGAGCTCGATTTAGTATTATCCTGGTGCACAATGTCTAATAGAAATCATTTTGGGCTAGCTAACCTATATACCTCACCATGCTGCCCATTGTCTAGTACAGTTTTAAAATTTGTAGTAAATCCTACCATTTGATTTAATTGTGAATTCGGCCTAGGCCTATGTTACATTTCTAGGCCTGAATAAGTCGAATAAAATTTCAAAAGAACGCCAAATTTTGATTTTTTTTTTACATTAGAACCTTATGAAAATATAGTGGGCTAGTAAAATATTCTCTGGCTAGTTCAAAACTGGAGCCAACAAGCCCAGTTGGCTCCAGTTAAAAAGTCAAATCAAGGCCTTAGAACGAGTTTTTGATCACCCACAGTCCCTTTGGGCATGTATTATAAACCCACATAAACACCACAGACACCAAAATTAAATCATGTGATGCCCATCATTGAATCCCACTAGTTGTGAAATCAGTGGAAATGTAAAAAAAATTATATTCAGAGAATTGTAAAATGATTCCACATCATTGGTTTCTAACAATGTGTGGCTATTAGGTTCTTGATCCAGTATTCCAAATCATTTGTAGCAAGATTTAAACAAGAACTTGACTAGTGTAGTCACTTTTAAAATATTTACAATAGGCCCATCATCCTGTCATTAGGTACTGCAATTACAATTACAATTAGAACCAGTAAAATTTTGCCCAGGCTCAGTGTTATTTTTTTTTTGGCCAATTTCAGGCTCAGTTTATTTTATTATTTTATGTACTTGAAGAGACAAAAAATGACTAAACTGTATTATAATTTATACAGTTAGACTTACACTGAGCTGTTTAAGTCTACTGATTGCATTACATAGCTGATTTTTAATTTTGCTTCAACAGGGGCGGTTCCAGGATCCACCGAAAGAGGAGGGGGTGCATAGTTTTCCAGTCCAGGTGGGTGTGGCCGCCAATTTCTTCCTGACGAGCAAAAAAAAAAAAAATTAATAAAAAGGCCATTTCCCCTTTATTGTGCTCTGGTACCCTATTTCGACTGTATTTTGGGTTTTTCTTGTATGTTTTTGACCCGGAGCACTTAATATAAGGGGAGGGGGGCACGCAACTGCGTTTTGAAGATAATAGGACGTGCGCCGGTTGTGCCCCTCCTAAATCTGCCCTTGTTCAATAAAAAAAATTCCCATTTGGATTTTTCCCAGCCTCAATTTATTCTAATTTTGTTCATAATTTTGAACAATTTCAACCTCATTGTTCCTTGAAAGTGTGTTGATATTTTAAAAGTGTAGTATGCTTAAGTTATTGACTGACCATCCATTTACGTAGTATTGAGCAACAAATCGAAATATTAAAATTACATGTATAGTATGTAATGTTGTAGACTGATTTATTTTATAGAACAATCTCAATGCACTGTGAACTAGATGTCTTTAGTACAAAGTTATAAGCAGTAGATTTACCAACTGCGCTAAAGGGGTACAGTATCACTAAACTAGCCTGGGAATGTGAGCTAAAGCCACAATCATACTAGATTTAAAAAGGGAACATTTTACCAAGACAGTTGGTAGTTACATTTTAAAGGCCAAAGCTATAACAACAGCATGGGTTCGAGGCCCGCTCGCACCATGGTTCTGGTGGTGGAACAAGTCTTCTTGGATATGGATTATAAACCGTAGGCCCAGTGTACACAGACGGCTCACGTGCACTATAAAGGACCCAGTACATCTTTCGAGATGAGTAGGGGGTTACCCCGGTACATCCCCTGCTATGTGGACAGAAGAATGTACCACCCGCTTTCGGGCAGCTAAGACATGACAGGACCCTTAGGGGCGTAGAAAGTCTTATGAATGTGTACCATCTGGTCCACAGCGCCTTGAGACTTTATTGTGTGAGGCGCTATATAAATTTTATAATTATTATTATTATTATTACCATTGTTCGCACTTGGATTATTTGCCATGATTAGTTTTACCACAAGTCAGGGACGTTTTACCAAGTCAGGGATGTTTTCCCCAACTCCTGGTGAGCATGGTTTCCGGTCTATATTTTGAGAAACAAGAGGGTTTTTTTGCTTTGCGTGTTTTGGTGTCCCATTTTATGTTATGCATGTCCCATATTTACGTCCGTTTTTTTATTGTTGGTCAATTTTTCACACCGGCACTCCAAATTAAAGGGGGAAGCAACTACGGTAAAAGTTGTAAAATAGATCATGTTATTCAATTCATGGATTGCCCAAGTGACCAATTTTTGTAATATGACTCGGAAAGTTTACCAGAGTTGCCCTATCCTCATTGAACTTTCCAGGCTGGTTAAACTAAGTGCAACCGCTCACCAGGGACCCTAGACATATTGCCGTTCTATTACTATTACTGGTTGTGTATAAAAGGGTCCACTGTATAATGCCAGCTTATATGCAGTGAAACAAAACTAAAGGTCAAACATGGAATTATTGGTAAAACTGTTACTGTTTTCAAACTGCCAACTTTTCGTCTTTCGCTTAGACCCTTTCAAACTGGAAACCATCTATTACCGGAAATTTACCTTCTGTGTGAAAAGGTTTAGACCAACAATGTAATAATGTTGGCATGGTGGTAACATTGGATACCTGCCAACTTTTTTTTGCTGCAATGCATGAAAAAAGGTCATCCGGCCGTTTTTCGGCCACTTTTGACCAGATTAATGCTGCTTTTACCGCATTTTGCTCTAAATAGCATCTTGCGTGGACATTGTATTGAAACAACTGTTTATGAGTGAGAATTGGGCTGATGCGTGAGAAAAAGTTATTTATGCGTGAGACGTCAAAAATAGGCTCCAATGCTTGGCAGGTATAACATTGCCGTACTTTCTGTGTGAAAATATGAACATTTTCGGTGTTTCTTATCGGTACCTGAATCTGTGTCTCAGGTTAATCTCATCACTGTTGCCACCATCTGTGATATTTTACTTTTCCAAGAACATCCCACAAGATTACACTGTAAGCCTGTCATCTTATCATTGATAGAAAACATCAAACGATTCAATGCTGGTTTAGTTTTTAATAAAATAAACTACAGATCAACTATTTTGATCATGTGATATTGAATGCATTTGAGCAGGATACACGAAATATTGTGGCAAAAAGTCAAAGATCAGTTAAATTTTTTGCCACAGAGTATATGTTTTTGGTATCACCAAAAATAGACATTCAATATTACAAATAATTACTCAATTATATCTTGTAATATACACTAAACCTAGCCTAGTTCAGGCCAAGATTAGTCTAAGCTAAAAAAAAAATTATATTTGAAAAAACAAATATTTTCAAAATTACTCCTGCCATTGCAGTTGAATTTATTAGCATATTGAGATAATAACTCAACATACTGTTGATATCCTGTAATATACACTAAACCTAGCCTAGTTCTGGCCAAGATTCTAGTCTAAGGCAAAAAAATTATATTTGAAAAAAAAGAAATTGGAAAAACATTTTCAAAATTACTCTTGCCATTGCAGTTGAATTTATTAGCATATTGAGATAATAACTCGGCATACTGTTGAGATTAAAGATTCGTTTTTTCCAAATTCACCAAAATTCCAACAAAAATTAAATCAAATTTCCCAGTTTCTAAAATAATAAACATGGATCAGTTTACATACTTTTTATGCTAGGCCTAGACTATCATTGATTATTCTCCATTGGTAGACTACGCTCACTCTAGGGTCAAATTTTTTCTTAGCCAAACTGACTAAAAGGTGGCGATTATTTTAGCCAAATAATAAATTCTGTAGCCAAATGTAAAAATACATCATAAAAACTGATAAAAATGGCTGCAAAACTGACAGTTTTTGGGATTTTCATTTAGCCAATTTGGTGAAAGAGGTCATTTTTATTTTAGCCAAATGAGAGTTCCAGTAGCCATTGGCGACTGTACGAATGATTAGAGTAAGCGTAGGTAGACTAGAGTAGTATATTGTATATATATTGTAGATTGTATGCACATAAGTGCCATCCAGGCACGCAAAGCGCCCATTAGCTTATCAGTGGCACAGATCCTATAGGAACCGTGCTGGTGGTTTAGATTTAAACTTTTCGAAAAAAGCTACTCAAATATAAAAGATTTATCCACTTTATTTTTTTAGGATCTACTGAAAATATATAAAAATCTGTTGTTTTGCAATTTTTTATGGTTAGAAGAAATAAAATAACACATAGCAATTGTATTATATTTGTAAATTTTAATATGTACAATTTAGTTTAATTTTTCATGTTTATAATTTTTACAAAACATAGAATTTTTGAAGGAATGCCCCTTTAAAAAAGCATTAAACTTGTTACTTTTTGTCAATAGTAGAACAATAGAAATACCTATGCAAACAGTTACACATCTGCATCAATATGATAAATTAATGATGTTGATAATTATAATGTACTGAACCATACCAATAATATACCAGTAATAAATTAATCATTAAAAAATTCGCTAATAATAACACCAGAAAGAAAGACTGTTGCCAATAATATTTTTATTATAAATCATCTTATACACAACTGGCTAGTAGAGTAATCTAATAATAAAATGATTTATCCATCAATGGTGGTCGGGACTCTGTTTACAGTAACAAGACTACATGATAGTTGCAGGCATCTTGGAGCGATATCATTGCTTGATACCAAACATACATTGCTTGGGATACAATGAGAAGTATGTTTCTCGTGTAATATAGAAATATCAGGATTTAAGCTGCCACCAGCCAAATAGCAAAATCCTATAGCAAAGTTGAACGTGGCTAATTTTTAAATTCCAAATTGAGATTCAAGAAATTTAAGAGAGAGATTCAAGATTTTCATTGCTACTGAAGCCAGCTATGGGCTATTATCCACTTAAAATTACAACAGCACACAAGAAAATACTTAACAATAAATAAATACAGTGTAATTGTACATAACAATAAATATATACAGTGTAATTGTAAATGTAAAGGCGGGGATAGGGTGTAAACCAATGAATTTTATATTATGGTTTACAGTATTATTTTGGCAATTTTTGGCTCATTGAAACCACCTTTCACACAGCAAAAAATTGCGCAATATTACCATAACCATGCCTGCATTATTGCCGGTCTAAACCTTTTCACACAGAAGGTCAAATTCCGGTAATACGACTGTTTCCTGTGTGAAAGGGTCTGAGCGAAAGGCGTAAAATTGGCAGTCTGAATAATAGAGGTTCTCAACTTTAACCTTTTTTAGTTATGTTTCACTGTGTAAGCAGGCATTACACTGTGGAACCTTTCATACACATCCGGCATAATGCAGTGACGGTATTTATAACGGTAATATATCTAGTGTCTGATATGGTTTAACGAATGCCGGCACTGTGCCGGCATTGAAGGGAAAGTACCTTTTCACACAAAAGCAGGCATTCGTGAATTACCGCAATATTCCCAGTTTAGAGTTCTGTGTAAAGGGGTTCTTCTGTTGGTGATGACCAGTATACCAGGAAACCCTTAATTGACTGTTGAAGGAGTATACTTTATGCATTCATGTACTGTAAAGATTTATATCTCTTCCTTGTTCCCTCTGCCAGATACTTTGTACAAACAGTGTGCCAATGGATTTGAATATGTCACTGAGGATTTCTATGCTTCTAGAACCGTCTTGAATCATAAAATATGTTTTGAGTGACTGACTATAATGATAATGCAAAAAAAAAACAAGCTAAATACCGTATACACAAACATCTAATAAAGTACTTTCTTGCCTCCTATGCCATTCCTATAAAAGATTTTTTAAATAGTTTTTTAAACAAAAGTTACAAAATTATATAAAATTTATGATTTTAATCTCCATCTCACATCAGGTAGGAAGGCATGTCACAATGCTTTCACATGTAAATATAATTATATATACTGTAACATCTTTCACACAGAACTGTAAACTGGAATTTTGTGGTAATTCATGAATGCCGGTCTCACGCCAATTTTAGTTCCATTGCAAAAGTTAGTTCCCGTGGTCTGGATCTTAGGAGACTAAGCCAT
>JAOTQE010090639.1:0-14767 GCA_025631205.1 Nesometra sesokonis
ATCTTATTAAACAATTTTTAAATACACTAATTTCTATTCTCCAGTTCTTAACTTTGATGCTACTTTGATATGATCAATTTAATTTTAAAATTAATGTTGATGATTTTTTGGTCATTTTCAGGTGACAATATATCTCCGCAGTTGAAACTGTGAAATGGCTTATTAAAATAAATTTCTCAATTGTATTATTTATAACTACCCTCCCTTTCTAGTCAGGGATGATATGCTCAGGTCTATTATGGTTGACGATGGCCATCCACCGCATCGTCCGTAGTAGAAGACAGAGACTGCAAAACCTCTAATAGCCATTATCTTTCATTCATCCCCAAAGACATTGTGCTGTTTATTGCAGAAATTGGAGATAATAATATACTTCTTCATTTAATTGAATGTTTATATCTGTCTCATAAACTTATATTTTAGTAATTGTGTTAAAATAATCTTTCAGTGATCGAGATCGGTGACTGCTCATCAATTAAATCAGAAGATGATGAGGAAGAAGAAAGTAAGGAAGAAGAAAAAACCGAAGAGGAGAAAATAGAAGAGGAAGAGATAGAGGAAAAGATAGAGGAAGACAATGAATCAGAAACAAGTGAAGAAATGGAGGAGGGAAGTGAAGATGGAGAAGTAAGAAGTGCCCGGCATGAGGAGGAGGAGAAACCAGGAACTTCTACAGATGGTAAGATTGTTCTTTGACAAGTAAAATAACTAAATCCTCTACTGATTTTAACTCTTTCACTAGCAAGTTTGTACATGAGGAAAATTCCCAAATAATAAGAAACTAGTGGTATTAGGTCTGGACAATTACGTTCATAATCTCGACAAGACGTATTCAATCATAGAAGTACTGATGAAGAAAGTCTATCCTATGGTGACAGTAGGATCGTCCCGGGACCAGACTTAACTTTGACTTGAGTGATACAAGTGTATAATTTGATAGATGCTTATGATAGTTCATACAATTTACATTAAGGTTTTAGGTATTTTATTTATTTGTCATTAGGATGATAATGATGTGCTGTGACTGTTTAAAAAATAAGAAATTAGAAGGATAAATGTTTAATTTTATAAACACAAGAATTATAGGTAGAAGGAAGTAAAGAAAAGAAATATGGAATGGCAATCCAGAATATACAGTGATTTACAGTCCATCCATAAATCTCCCCAATATATTTCTGGCCTCCTTCAGTTTCGTAAATCAACATGCACTCGTACTTTGAGGTCAACATCCGACCAAACTCCTCTTTTCTGCCCATGTTGGAAGTTAAAGTCATGTGGTGAAACATCCTTCAAGGTTGCAGCACCTAAGTTATAGAATGGTTTACCATTGTCTATTCGTCATTCGCCCTGTAAACTTACCTATTTAGTTCTTTCTGATTCTTTTTTCCGTTTTCACTTGAAGCGCATGGAGACTTTAATATTTTGCGCTATATAAATGTTTAACAATTAACCATTTAAAATCATTGTAAAATAATTCTTTGTATAATAAGTCTATCATGTTTAAATTCAGTACTGAACTAAAGTAAATTTGTGACTAACTACAATTACAATCAATCATAATACAATTATTATCTATTTAAATAAATATAATTAATAATAAATTTTATAATTAAGTATACATTGTATCCACTATCTTTAACATTTTTCAATCTAAGTGTCCACTCAAGTCGAAGTTTAGTCTGGTCTCGGTGCCATTATATTGCCACCATTAGAAAGATTTTCTTCATCAGTACTTCTATGAATGGAATGTCTTGATGTGGAACTGGAACACTGTTGTCCAGACCCAGTACCGTTCGTTTATTGTTCAGGAAATCTCTTATACTTAAGTAAATTAGTGAATCTACTATAGATTTACTACAATTAGTGCTGTAGCTTATTCTCAGTATCTTTAGCATGAAATGCATGAGAGTGTGGGGGGGACCCTTGCCCCCCCCGTCGGAGAAAAATTTCCGATTTTGTCGGATGCCTAGTTGGCCCAGTCCACCCCCAAATGTACCAGAGGGCCGAAAACTAAATAGGGCAGATAACGTGTTTTTTCTTGTTTTTTGCTTGTGAGACTGAAAACCGGGGACATGCCCACCTCATACTTGGCCTATTCGCGGGGGCCGTCGGGGGTTTCCCTCCGTGTCGGAGGCATTGCCCTGCCGTCGGGGAAATTGCCCTGCCGTCGGGGAATTCCTTGCGCCGCTACTGCACTCACTGAATCATGCGACAGTTGCAGGACTAAACCGTCGCTCCCTGTGGGTGTGGTTGCCAGACGAGATGACAGCCTTCTACTCGTCATCCGAAAAAAACCGTCGACCGAAGAGTATAAAACTGTCATCACGTTTGGAAACCATACACATGAAGCGACGTTTTAGTCGTGCAACCATCGTACGACCGTTGCACGACGCAGTACAGGTTAAGTGTACAAGCCACTGGCATCACACACTCCTGACCTCTCAATTGGGATTCTGAATCACAACCACTCCTCTTGCGGGTAAGCTTATTGAAGAGTACATGATCCTTAATACAACATCCGAAAGATCCACTAATCAACTTCAAGTAAGAAGGTATAATGCATTTTCCAAGCAATGAGATACACTCCATCGTGACAGGATTCAAAATCTAAATCCAACAATTAGAAAATATGTGACAGCCACTGATGCAGCGTTTGTGGATCAGATTTCCATTACTACAAGTTTGGGAGTCGCGCTGTTAAATTTTATTTTGTTAGAAACAAGATGTGTTGCTTTGCTCCATCCAGGAGTATTAGTGAGTACTTGGGAACTACAAATCCATGTGCGCTAATTACAGCTGCAATATTCTGTATAGAATAGATCTGTTTGTTTGTCGGTGACTGAGGGGTAATTTTCTGAAGTGATTAGAAGCAATAAGCATTATATAAATATTATTATCACTGATAACAATAGAGCAACAACAACTAAATATATGGTGTTTGTGTTGCAAATTTAAGCTTTGGGATCAATGTATTATAATAGTACACCCATCATAATTTATATTTCACGAGTAAAAAAATATTCTAAATTTACCTTGTATTTACCTTCAAACATGGGTCATTGACAGTGGGACACCTGGAGGATAGCGGTACATAGAGTTCATCAACACCCTTATTCAGAAGTATGAAACAATGGAATTACTATATAAATTGATTATGTTCCCAAGCACCCCCTTTAGAGGACATTATGTCCAAGGATTGTTAAATGAGCTTGTTCTTAACCAAGAGTGTCTAGGAATCAGGTGGGTGGAGTGCTACACCCGATCTCCATCATAACAATTGTGAAAATAACTTTTTCTTTTGCTTGTCAAAATCTGAACGGGTGTAGTACTCCACCCTACCTGATTTCTAGATACATTCCTGGTTAAAAACAAGCTTAATTCACCCTCCTTGGACATAACGTCATGCACTCTGATGGGCAAAGCTTACGTTGGGGGTCAGACTAAGGTTCACAATATCTGACCTGAACGCATTATATGGTATTTACAACCTGACTTGGCAATGCTTTCCAATCATTCACAATTCTAATGGAATATGCAACTTTCAAACATTCACCTTCACAGTATATTTAGAAATTTCGGAAAATATAACCACTGGATTTTTAATGTTCAGATATTTCAAAGAGCATCTCTTCATCTTTTTTTTAAACATAATTGAAAATATTTGTATAACATACTGTAAAACTCTTTTTGGCAGCCATAAATTCTCGCGATTTTACAATTTGAGAATTTCTTGACCTTTATTTTCATGATGGGCATTTTAATATCTAAAATTTTTGCCATTTTTACTTATTATTGTGTTAAACACAGTGACTGTTACTTGTTTTTGGTTGAATACCGTGTTAATTATAGCAGCGAACGCGATGTACAGCGCCATCTCATTGTCATTCCACACAGGAAAATGGTTGTGACCTGTAGTTTTTGGTTGGAATTTTTCCTCTCGAAATACAGGTTTGTTTTATCAACAATAAAGAAATATTGAAACCAAAACTCATATAAGAGATATGTATTTAGAATCATGTCAAAATTATTATTTTTACAAAATAAACATGTATTTAGACGAACCTTTCAGCGTCACTATAATGGGCCTTGGTGGAGACCATGGCGTGGGTACCGATAGTTGCGATATTCTGCTTGCATTCATAGGGCCTACACATGATACAGTTATGTTTTAGAATTTGTAGTATTTGTTTTTGTGATTCGATGAAAACAATTTATTTTTAGTGTACCTCGCGTTCATTACTTGAGTCCTCTTGTTATTAGGTAAATAGGTTTCACAATTTTGTATGTTGTTCTCTGTCTCTATTTGAGATTGTATTCAAATTTTTGAATAAAACGCTATACAACAATATAATACAATTTGCGATTCTTTTTTAAATTGAAGAGAAAATGCTTTTAAAAGGGCCTGTGCTCATATTGGACAAATGGCCAAACATTCAGACATTTATTTATTTAAACATGCTTTTCTGCATTTAAGAATATGTTCAATTAAACATAGCATTTGTTTACATTAAAGAGAAATATCCAAAACAGATTGAACCAAATTATTAGCATTGTTAAAAAATATGGCAATTTGTTATTTTCAAGTAAAATAGAAACTTTTGTCATTCATTTTAAACATTTGATTTATTATTGATTTGTATGACACATTCAACATTAAACATGACTTTAAAACACATTAATGATTTTGCTGGTATGTACATAGATTACTCTGTCCCTTTGGCGTGACATTCAACCGGTTCTGATTTTTCTGATTTGATTGAAAAATGTCATTTAAGTCCTGACTGATAAGTCATATCAATTACAGAAATATGCAAATTGCGAACATAAATGCAATCATTAATACTGACCATCCATGAACAAAAAGTTTTGGAATTCTAAAGAATAAAATATCATCTGTTAGTTTATGGTAAATCGTATTAGGTCTGCAGCTGTTTTAACAATTTAATACTGTGTCTGTGCATTGCACGAGTATTTTGTTTTGTTGGAATTTTGTGTATACTATCAGAAATGCAATTAGACTGGGAAGATACTTTTCCTCCACTTTTTGAGGCCCCAACCACTCTAAAGTTGGACCATGTTTATATAGCATTTTCACTCTTGTTTCCACCATCAGTTTCCTCATTACTGCTTTATATACCAAATGCAAATATTGTTATAATCATCATCTTTATCATCATCATCTCATAATTGTCATTGTTATCTTCATCATCATATCACCTTCATCATTGTCATCATCATTATCATCATTGTCATCATCATCAATATCAGCAACATCATAATCATCATCTCATAATCGTCATTGTCATCATCATCATTCTCATCTTATAATCATGACCCTTATTTTCATTATCATCATTCGATTATCATCATCATCATGATCATCATCTCATAATCGTCATCGTTATTGTCATCATTATCATCATCAAGTTCAAGTTCAAGTTCTTTATTCTCCATCATCTTCTATCATCTCATATGGCCATCATCTCATAACTGTTGTCATCATCATCATCATCGTCGTCATCACCATCATGGCCATCATCTCATAATCATTATAATCATCATCATCATTAGTATGGTTATTGTTGTTGCTGTTTCTGTTTCTGTTATTGTTATTACTATTGTTTTGTTATTGTTATTTTTATTATTATTATTTTTTTGTTGGTAATTCTGAATTTTTAATTAATACTTTCAATTTTTTTTCAGGAATTACTCAAGGTAAAAGTAATATGGAAGAGAATTTACAAGGTTCAGGTAATTGGGAAGAGGAGGGGGAAGGAGACGAGGATCGAACAAATGAAGAGGGGGATGAGTGTGATCAGGAGGGGGTAGAGGAAACTAGTTCTAAAACCATTGAAAAAGTTGATTTATCTAATAATTCTAAAACAGATATTTTAGAGGTAACTGCACAACCGGCTGAAAGCTCAAAACCATCTTCTGAATTGGAAATTTTAGAACTGGAGCTTAGGGCTCGTGCGATTCGATCATTGATGCAAAAATTCGCAAAAACTAAGGAAAATAAATAATTAACAATAAAGGGTCTCATAAAATACCTGATTTCTCAAAATGTACCGATCATTCTTTTTGCCAGTTTTAATAGTTTTGTGGGAACATTTAACATGAAATACTAATTAATGTATAATTAATATATAAATTGATAAGCAAAAAAAAATCTATGAAAATATCTTAAAAAGTAGTTTCTCACAAATGTAAATCTTAGTAAATCTTTTGCTAATTTTTGCTAAAATTGGCAATAAACTATTTACATAAAATGATATCCACTATGACTGGTATTTGCCCAGAAACTGACCTATGCTTATAAAAAAAGTTAATGTACTATTTTAATCAAATACTGTAGATCCCTTATTTTTGTGGCCCTAAATGTTCGCGATTTTATAAATTTTAACATTTTGCGACTATTATTTTCGCGATGGGACATGTTCAAAACAATAATTTTTGCGATTTTTACCTGTTATTACGTTGAACATAAATGGTTTGTTTGTTCGGAAACTAATTTTTAGTCGAGGACTATAATGTTAGTTTTAAAACTAGAGTGCTTATCCATGATAAGCAATGTTTAATAGGCCCCGATTCTCCTAAGGTTACAGTACCTGGCCTAGGGCCTAAGCGGTTTTGACTTGACAATTTCCACTATTCTAGTCATGTATTGCCACATAGAATTATTGCCCTCCATTAGCCTACGATGGTTTATTGACCATTGATGGGAAATGCCGTTTAAAAAAAAAATGGATTTTCGGTATTATTCTTGTCAGTAATTTATCTTGCAATTTATTTTTCAATGAACATTTGTTTACTGTGAGAAGCATTGGACATGGAAGTGTATAGTACCACCTACAATAAAATGGCAGCCTCCAGTATTTAAATTCGTGGAAAATATTTCAAACTTTGCCTTCAAATTACGATTTTTTAACCGATGAATAGGGTGATTTCGAAACCCAAATTATTTTGATACAGTCGTTATGACAGTTACAACATATCTATCTTGGAATAGTGCCAGAATTATTATTTTCACAAAATAAAACTATTTTTAGATGATCTTCTCAGCCTGACTAGGCCTAGCCCCAAGGAAACCGCCCAGGCTAGGCCTGTATCGGCCTTTGCACATGACCGCGACTTACACATGGTACATTCCTATATTTTTATTTGAGATTTTCGCGGCCTTTAATTTTCGAGATCGTCAAGTCATTGTGAAATTCGTGAAAATGTGGGCGCGCGAACAAAAAGGGATCCACAGTACTAACCTAAAAAATAAGGATATACACTTTTTATCCTTATCTCTTAAGGAGATGGTCTGTCTGACCTAGATTACCACCCTGATTCTTAATACATAATTATGAAATCTAACCACAACAACAATAACCAGCTAAACTAGTGTTTAGGCCTACTCTTTAGAGAGTTGATAAAACAATGAAACAAGATGCCTGTTAGACCTGATATATGTCAATCTGACAGTTGTTAAGATAAGATTGTCATTACTAGATATTTTACTAAAATATATGATTTTATATTTTGTCTAATCTATTAAAGATCGCATTGGAAGTCAGGAACAACAATTACTCGGGCACAATCGTAAATTTATTGTTAAAATACAAATGTTTAAAATTTAGTTTAACACAGGTTTTTGCTCACCTGGATTGTAGAATGTAATTACTAAACATAACAACAAGTCTATGGTATGTCCAATCCTGTAGAGGGTTGGCCTAACAGACCTGGTATACACCTGCTTTAATTGATAGTTTATGAGATCTGATGAGCATTACTACTAGGTATTTTTACTTGAATATAGGATGTAATATTGAGTCTAATCTAATGGTCATCTCATTGAAAGGTATTCAGGACATTTCCAAGATAAACAACATTATTTATGAATATCTAATAAATTCAACTGTTAATTAACAATATTTAAAATTTAGTTTAACACGTGTAATTGCTGCAATAATTCTGTTTTTTTTTAAATGGAACAATTTTTATTAACAAGCATAGGATGTAAAAAATTTGCTGTTTACATATTTTGGCTCTGACTAGGAGCTCTGGATCTACCCATCTGATTAAGTTACTGAGTGAGTAATGGAACTCCTTATTGTGACAAACAATAAAGAGGTAAGGCACTTGAATGTTTTAAACAGGTTCATATACATCCTTGAATTCCTTGAAAGTCCTGCAAAAACAAATGTGCATTTCCCAATACTGGAAACTCCTGGAATATGCTAATTCTCCTTGAATGTCCTGGAAATTTCATGATATTGAAATTTAGTTAAAAACATACCTTTTTCATTAAACTCAAAGGTTCTTTATTATGTTTTTTTAACCACACACACACATGGCAAGACCATTGATTGAGTGTCCTTGAAATTTAGAAAATATGACCTGGAATGTCCTTGAAATGTCTTTGAATTTTATTTGTTTTAAGGTGTATGAACTTTTACTGTTACTTTTTTTGTATAGTCATAAAAATATAGAACCTTCACACAAATTTAATCTTAGGTTACAAGTCAGGTATAGTACCGACTGCTAACAATGGGTGGACAAGCGGAGGTTTAGAAGAAAATAACGATTTTAAGCACATTTGAAATTAACTAATTGGCTATGGGTATATGGGCTGTTTAGGTAACTCGTAAAGTAATGAACCTTTGTTCATATGTGAGTGGTTTTTATACAATTTAAAAGAAATAGTATAGAGTTGGATCTGGTGGGGATACGAGTACTTGTTTTTGCATACAAAATATTTCCAGTATTATTACAACTTGCTGTAAACAACATAGACGCACATATTGTATACAATAGTTTCCTCTGTATTCTTGAATGTTGCTTCATTGTCAACGTTGATATTAAGGATATTTATTGAAAGCTTTGATGTAAATATTGTTTATCTAATATTCAGTTGAAGTTGAAAGATGTTTTTACAGTGCAATTTTAATCTTAACATGAGATGTCAGGAAGTCTGGACATGTCATATAAACGACTTCATTTTGCAAACGCTATCAATTGAACGTCATGTGAGTCGCGGACTGTTTATCGACATTGCAAATATTCCTTCCTCATATATGTAATAAATCGATTGTTTTAACATGAATCAATGTAAAATTGATATTGTGAATACATGTTTGTCGGTATTAACGGATATTACTTACGACTTGACATATCTTTAATAACAACATGTCACCGAAGTTTACGAACCCACAAGATGTCAAAAAAAACTTATTCATTTCTTTTATTTCCTTATTGTCATTTCATTCATACTTTTTTTATTTGGATATGTTGTAATTATATACATTGACCTGTATACTCTGAGACTAAAAACAAGTTACAACATCCAAAATGTAAAGACAAATATTGTAATATTATATCCCCCTCTTCGGTGCTTAAAAAAAATTTAGTGTATGAATACAGCTGAAAAAAATGTTGCCAAAGCTGTTTGTGTGAGGGAGTAATTGACTGGTAATGTCTACCATTACGTAACATGAACAATGTGAAGAGGATGGGTTGGAAATATTGGTATATACAAATAGGAAATTCCGGTCTATAGATGACGCATATCTATGACAGTGTTTTGAGTTAATACTTATATTTTTGTGCCCTCATTTAACCACAAAACTGTGCTAAATGTGACCTAAAAATGAAACTTTCAGTGATAGATTGATGGAATAATGTCATAATATAAGCGTTTACTCCAAGGACTTAATATACAAAAAGTCAAAGTATTGTTAAGCCTTTTAATAGACAATTATGTGCGCCATTTTAAATTGCTGGTGATAACCACACCTATGGTCATCTATGATCTCGTCAGAAGTTACTTCTGATCACTTCATAGTTTTATTCTCTTGCGATAGAAACATCTATATGAGATCTGATATGTTTATCGTTTTATTTTGCTATCCAGAGTAGATGTTTTAATGGCCATCAAAATACTGTCACTTGTTAACACTCTCTATTGATTGCAGTTTAACCAGACATTTATTACCTGTGTATTTTGATTTTTGTACAACAGTGTACACTTAAATCATCGTTTTTCGTTAAAGTGGAAGTGATTATTGGTGCGGTAACGTGATACGACACATTACGTGATTGCAGACGTCATCGTGTTTCTCACAGACATTGACACTCAGTAACGGTCAAGATTTACGACAGCTTTCATCGCTATATTGTCATTGACGCCTAACATATGGAAGTTAATTTTAGCATGTTAAATTTTTTATGGGTGCTTGTTTGCGGTCAGTAAATAGTAAAAATTCTACCTTTCATTCATTATTTTATTCCATAAAATAATGAAAAATTAAATATTTCTATAAAATTTGTAAATGGCAATTTATATATGTATATGTTGTAATGTTATTAATCATTTATGAGGTGTCGCTACAATATGAGTCGTGTTGTACAAAAAATAAAAATTGAGCTATTGTTATATTCGAAGAAGATATAAGCTTTAATTAGGTTTTTGAGTTAGGTTCATAGGTGGCGTATAACCAGAGAAATTTAATTTTGAAATACTCACACCTGAAAATACAATTTGGAGAAAATTTACTCTAAATATACATAACTGTTGACTTCCATCCTGTTTTTTTTCCATTGATTTTGAAAAATAGCCTTTACAAAATGTAGTTCAAAAACATGTTTATTGTAAATAACAATAAACGGGTTGTTTGTAATTACAAAATTTAAATAATAAACTTCCTAAAACAGCAAAAATCTCATTTTTATAAAATTATGACTTTTTACTTATTTTTGTGAATATCTCATAATGACCATGCGTACAACATGACTGATTTTGTTAAGACACCTCACATTTTGTTTCAATAAATGTCATCTTCTTTCAATACAACTTAACCTTCGTATGCAGATACTCTCCCAAGCAGAGACATCTCTTAATCAACACTCATTCAAAAGTCTTTATATTGTTCGTAATCTAATCCTAAATCTCAACCTCTCGTAAATGGTCATGGTCACTTGTGAACTCGAGAATTTTGAATTTTTTGTATGGTAGTTTACCTCTTTGCCATTAATAAATTGGCTTTACTACTTTTATAAAAAGTTGTTTGTATGATATGCAGAGCTCCCAAGTCTCCAGGATTGTCCAGGAATTTTGGATCAACTCCCGGGCTCCAGGAATTATCAAATTTTCTCCCGGAATTTAATTTTCTCCAGAAAATTCTCCAGGATTTGTAAAAGTTTCATAAGTAGTTCATAAATTGGCCTATTTATTTCAAAATATTGGTTGAAAGTAAGCAACTATGAAGTTTAGTAATGTTGGGCAACAGTAATAACACATTTTAGAAGTGACAATACATGTACAGGAAAGTTGAGATAAATATGTAAATGATTTTAAGTTGTGGCACATTATAGGTCAAACACTTCATAAGCTGACACTTTCTCAGTTCTAAGAGTGTCCATTTATGGGAGGTTCAATCATATTTCATAATTCTATTCTTGATAAACTAAGTTAACAGGTGCTTAATTGTAATAAAACGTTTTGCGTCCGAAAGAATGCTAGATATAATTTGTTTTTCCTAACTTTAACGTGTAAATATACTAAATACTCAGTACAGTTGAGAATACTCGTGAAAAAATTTGCAAGTTGTTGTCAGGTGCGACTCGGAACCTACAATCTCTGGTAACTAACCTGACGTCTATACCACTAGACCACCGAGCTTGCACTTAGTGGCTATGGATTGAATTCGAGCCAAATGAACACCCATGAACAACTTGCGAATTTTTTCGTGAGTACTGTATACCGAGTTTTCGGTACATTTACAGCTTGGAGTTGGGTAAAACAAATTATATCCAGGTACTTAACTATTAAGTTTCAACTAACCTAAGTATTTCTTGTCATGGAAATAGTGCATTGATGTTTTTGAGAACACCTATATTCTGTTTGATGTTTTGCATGGTGAAATATATAAGTGTATAAAGTTTGTGTATAAAGTTTGAGATACACTGTATTTTTCTGTAAAGAAATTTTGAGTGAAAACTTAAAAACAACATACTTTTATCATCCACTCTCCAGATGACCAAAGTACGGTATATTGATCGAAAGGTTGAGAAGCTTGAAAGTTCTTTTCAGAACATGTTTTACGGTAACCTTTATATATATATTTACCTAATTTTCAATGAATTTTCGAGGGCCCCTGGATATCAGCTGGCCTGTGGGTACCCTCGTAAAATTAAGTTGAAAAAAATAATTAAATAAATAAAAAAGAAATAAAATAAAAATGACTTAATTTTGTGATCTCAATTATGTTATCTCAATGATTCACATTTTAAAATATTTATTATCTCCACTAAAGTTGTGGTTAGTGGACATGAGGGTGTACAAGTCTTTATTTATTATCGTATAACAGAAGTGTTGTACTTCACATGCGTAGTTCTAAAAAGAACTTTTGATAACTGTTAATAATAAAACAATCAAATATTTATATTTTGTAAATTGCAAAAGTAATCAAAGGTGCAGTATAACCAAAAATTTATTTGAAAACTATGGTGTAGTAGTGGTACTGTTGCTTGGTGGGTCAAGTGCTTGCCTACAAATCCTGAATCCGGGATTCAATTCTGACCAACTGCTAGCATTATTCTCATGACTTTAAACGTAACTGCCAAAGTCTCATGATGAGTCTTAATTTATAAGCATGATGATAGAGTATTGATGAATTACTTGCTGCTAAATGTGAATAAAATAAAAATAAGTAAATCCTTGTTTTTTTGAGCCAAAGGTTCAAAAAGCTGGAGCTTATTTCCAGTTTCTGTAGCATAAAGCGGATAAGAATGTGATTCCCCCTTGATGGGTTGCTAATCCATCGCCGTTTACTTCCAATTTGCCAGCACGTATCATACAGCTGGGTAGACTGAAGCAATGCGAGTAAAGTGCATTACCCAAGTACACAAGCAAAGGGCATGAGCGAGTCTCAAACTCCAAACCTCTCAATTGGGATTTTGAACTGCAACAATTGTGCCAACTGTTTCCACTCCAAAACTTATATAAATTAAATAGTGGTATTCCACAAACTTTATATTTTTAATGATATTTTACCATGCAAACCTTCAAACACTATTGATCTGTATGCCTATCAACATCCATCAATTTTCTATTTATTTGTTTTTCTGTTCAATGTATCTTACCAAATGTTTTAAAGATGTAATGTCACTTGAAAAAGACAAAAGTATCAAAATAAATTTTGAAATCAACTTGCTTAAATTAAAGTGACATAAGAGACTAAAGGAATTTAAGAATAGAAATTAAGAGTTATTTAAAAATTTGTTTTGTACACCAAAGAATTTTTTAAAAAAATCAGTTTGAGTGTTGCTATTTATTAGCATTTGCATGTGTGATGAAAATGATATGAAAAGTTTGAAATACACTTGTTTTATATGTTTATGGTTATATTTTACCTATAACAACACACACACACACGTGTCATGAAAACCTTAATTTCTGCAATTTTTTAAAAATTGCGTAAATTAAAATCACAGTATAAAACAATATGTTTTAAAAAGTACAGTGCTAGACATGTTTGAAATCTTAGGGTGGAGAAGGGTAAAAATGTTTAATTTTTAATTGAAGTTTGAAATATTACATAACAGTTATTCAATGAAAATTAGCAGCGTTTTATATTGTTGTATGTTACTTGCCCTACATGCCTTCACCCAACACACTGTTAAACTATGGCATAATTACTTACATGCAATTGTGGCAAAACCAAGCCAAATGAGACATAAGTCGGAAAATTGAGATTTTTATGAAATATAAAACTACACATTAATATCTTTAATATGCAAAAAATATCAGTTTCATTTGATGCTTCCTTGCAAAGTTATTAACAATCGAAGTTCTAACATTTAAAATGTAAGTTTTGAGAAAACTGCATTTGAAAATTGTTTATCATTACACATTGACTAAGCAAGGTCATTTTAAATTGCATTTTAAAATATTTTTTGATCATATATCTGAAAATTAAGGTAGTATGAAAGTTGAATGCATGAACTGTATATTTTTTAAATAAAATAAAATTTGAATTTAAATTTCTGCTTATTTTGGAAAACTAGCATTTGCAACTTATGTTTGGTTTGGTTTGGCTCTGCCACAATTTGTAATCTGTTTTATGATTACCCTTTGAGGTCCAGGCCTGTATCCCATATGGGCTACTTTACTGTCTCAGTTGGTCAGGCCCACGGGCTGGACTCTAGTTGTTGTAATGCTGCCCTCTATTTAATGATTAATTTGGGGAATTCCTTATTGTTGACATGTAATAGAGTTGACATGAAGTGATACATTGAATTACCATAGCCGATGAGGGCAGCAGAGATAAAAGTTTTACAAAAAACCCCAAGAGACCCTAGCACCTGAGACTAAACACTCCAGACCTCAAAGGGTTAATCATGGTGATTCAGTTTTAATCATTGATGATTCATTTTGTATAATCCACAATTTAGATTGCACCATCAGTGATTCTCTGTACATCATTGACAATTCACCTTCATCATCAGTTCATCTTGTTGACATCATATATTGTTTCTTGAACAGCTTTCTATAGAGTACTATATATAGAGTACATCAAACATTTAAACTGCACTGATTGGTTGAAAGAGCACCACGTGATTAAAAATATTCCTACTATTCCAGCTTACTGATGTCACTTTGCGAAATATGTTACTATTTATCAAGTGATGTCACTTTTATGACATCACTTTGTGATATAGTAAAATACTATTTAGCAAAGTGACGTCACTGACAATTGTGATGTTTACACAGTAACAAGCG
>JAOTQE010090650.1:0-14766 GCA_025631205.1 Nesometra sesokonis
TTATGGTAAAAACGTAGTTGCGCCCCCCCCCCCCTTATATTAGGTGCGCCGGGTCCAAAATGTACAACAAAAACCCAAAATACGACTAAAATACGGCACCAGAGCACCAAAATATCAAAATACTCAAAATAGAGTAGAGTCATGTCACTCTCACATCTTAGATTCATTTCAAAAGAGTGTTTTACATTGATAGAAATGGTCTATTCTAGGCATGCTCTCAGAGGGCAGTCAGGTCTGCCCGAGATCTCAACGGTCACGATTATTGCGTTTAAACACTTTTGGAGAAGCTGCCATGTCTTTTCACCATGTGCTTGCTGCTGATGACGCAGTTCTTTCATAACAGTTGACGTAGACTTCCTTAGTAGTATTCACCAGTTCTCGCTGGAGTGCCTCTTCCTTCCAGGTATTATACGGAATGCTTCTCCGTGGCGCTTTACAATAGTATTCAAATATGATTTTTGTCCCCCTATGATTCTTTAACTGACTTTATTTTGAATAGAAAGAACACAGATTTTGTTAGTCATGCTGCTTACGTGTCATTAGCTTGTTGGACTTCGATGTAATTTGACGGACACTAAACACTCAGGCTCTGTCCAGACTATCACATTTTCGTTGATAAAAAAACTTCCATATATCTATATACATAAGGACATATCCTAGACTTGCTCCAAATCTGTATATTATATTTTAAATGTTTAATGAAATGCCCCATAAGTGGATGATGAAGTTTTAGTGGAGTGAGGTTTGTCGTTTTGATCATCAGAAAGGTATGACAACGCACCTTCTATGGAACGCAATGGGTGTCTTTTAATCGTCTTTCATTAAACCGAATCACCGTCTTGAACCAAGACTAGGACATGTCCATGTATGTTGATTTTGTGATGTTATCATGACCATGTATGCATATATTTCTTTGTATCGAAGATGATTTGATATTCTGGGATGAGCTTAAAGAAAAAAATGTCTGCCCGAAACGAAATTCCTAATCTAATAAAACTTACGCTGGAAGCATGAAGTCAATGTACCGATAAATAATCCATTTTTTTTATATAAATACTATCAAAAAATAACTCTTAGAAGGACAAGGCATGTCGCCTAGTGCCCTTTCCCTACCGTCTTGTTGTCCCTCGCAACGTTTTTAATCATTCATAGTATTTATATTCAAAAATAATTTTGATGGATTGTCATTTCAACGTCACACAGAAATTGTATTTTTTAAGTTAACGCCATATCACATTAGGAAAGAAAAGAAATGAATTATAATGGTATTATATACGTTTATGTGGCCTTCAGGGGCGGATGCAAAATTTTCGCGAAAAGGGGGGGGGGGGGCGGAAGGAGGGCCGGTGAGAGTCAACGTTTTAGGAGTGTCCGAGGGCATGTTCCCCGGGAATTTTTTTTTTGTCTCTAGATGTCTGGAAATGGCCTCGGAGGCTTGTTAAGTGATCGATTATTGTCTTATGATTGCTGGATATTTTTCTTTTATAGACAATGCTAATAATATTGATATATTTTTCTTTCCGAAAGGGGAGACCAGGGCCTGTCTGGTCCCCCTTAAATCCGCCCCTGGCCTTTTATTATTAAGTTCTCCTGCCATGCGAGAGCGCAAGTTTCGAATCCCGTGAGAATATTTAGTCATAAGTTCAAAATGAGTTATTCCACAAGAGTGGATTTGGAGTGTTGATATATCATGAGTCCCTTAAAGTGATCCCTCAAATCACTCTCACTATTTTAACTTTACTCCAAAAGAGTGAATTTTAATGTTCACTTTTTTACATTAATTAAACGGGTGTCTCTAGAGCACAACGAACACGACTTATGTTATACACAATTCATAACGTAACTTTCGTTACGCTAGGCCTACAATACTGAATAATTCACTCTACCCTATAGACAAAATTATTTATATAGTTAACCCAATAATGCATCCAACACCTTCGGTATAATAATATGTATTCGTGTATAGCGTACATTGGCATTGAAAATGAATGTTATAATATTAATGTTGAAATGCGAAGGTATAATATTGGAGGTTACTATTTGATTAATAATCCAACACAATTCTGTCTTGTAATTCGGTCAGTATCCATATTGTATGAGTTTGGCTGATTTACAAGTTGGCAACACGTTTTAAGAGAGTATAGTATCATTAACTTCAGCAGGTTAAATCTATCGTATGTTTTTGTTCATACCACGAATAGCCGCCTGACGCTCTAGGTCTCAACCGGGCGACCAGGTGTTTTTAGCAGGACCGGCTGATAGTCGTAGTGCAGTTTTTTGTATGTCAGTTGCCATTAATCCAAAATTGCCATTGGCGTATCCAGGATTGGAGGAAGGGGTCATAAAAAAAAAATTGTCCCTACTCCCATTTTACGGCTTTTTGTTGTAGAGGTACGTTGTTTTCCCGCTTCTTTTCTTATGTCCCTTTCCTTATCGGGGTTCAGTACCAACGTTTGTATGCGTGAGCTACGATATCGAAAAAAAAAGTTGAAACGATACATGAATCTCGAAAAATATTGCACTTCCTTATCCACCATTAAGAAAATAGGCCTATGGCTATTTACCACATTCGACTCTGTTGGACCTATCTATACCGTATCTGTAATCGAATAGTTACTCAGATCATGCTCAGATATAACTTGTTGAATGTATTTTCATTTCCAAAAATGGGTCAAAGTTAAAAAACAATAATTTTCAAACACCATTATGTTTGGTATCATGTGAAAGCTCTACTAATCCTAATTCTGAATACATGGCAAAATCACGTAACGATAATTTTAGATATTGAAAATTAATGAGCTATAGAGAGTTATGTATAATGCTTGCCCCTGTTTACATCGTACTTTTTTGCGCATAGTTGTTTGGATTATAATAATCGTAATTTTGTTTGTGATACATCGGTTGTCACATCGGTTGTCAAACAAAGCTTAGCATGATGACGGCTTTGAAATGATACCCAACGTGATGATGTTTCAAGAAATCGAATATTTTAATTTTGACATTTGTTTGGTCATGTGACTATTTAAATAAAATATACCTCCATAACCATTAGTTAAACGTAGTCCTATAATGTAGTGGGGATTTTGATAATTGTGCAGTTACTTTTCAAATGATAGCATTTATGACTGTTTCATGAAAGTGGTCTCTCTGCGGTTGCCATCATGTTTTTTTTTTAATTGCAAACACTTAAGCGGGTAAGTTTATGGGGTCCACCCCTCCATTTTAAAGCATCCATCATAGAATGCATATAAAAATGTTCTTTTGTTATTATGAAAACAACATGCGTTCTTCTACATAGAACCTGTACTGTTAGACATCGGCTATCCAATTTACGAAAACTTATTTTCTAATTTCCGTTAGTTTCGTTAGTTTGAAATTGTCAGTGACACCAAGAAGACACAAACTATTACTCGCGCTTACAAAAAGGCGCGCGTAGAAAATGGCCCGCGTAAAGACACGCACATCATGGAGGTTCCTATTTGTTAATTGGTGCACGCGCGCGTTTTGCGTTTCTTCACGCACATATCTTTACACGCGTATTCAGGAAAAACTATCAGTGATGTCGGTCGGTCATTCGAATAGTAGGTTAGACAGTCATGTCTGTCCTTACGTTACTTTTAAGACACTTTTTATAAACCCTTGTGTTAGTTTATGAATTGCAGGAATAAAATATAATCCACTAATTCCCAATAGTAATTAATATAATTACAACATTTTTAATAATAAAGCCGATTACGTCATCAGGTACTGCTGATGGTGTTAAATTAATCGTTAACGTTGTAATATTTTACAGAGAGGATACATATTCTGACACATGAAATCCTCGTTTCATAAGTAAATAACTACATTTTTATTCCCTGTAATTTAAAGCACGTAAAAGGTGCTTCATGTCTGAAAATTTCTGTTCATTAATCTTCGAAATCGCGTCGAATAACGTGTTTGCCTAAAATCGGCAATTAATTATAATAAATCATTTTATGCCAACAATCTAAACTGCTTTACTCTGAGATTTAACTTTTGTGTTGAGCTTCATATAATTGCTTTGTGTTGTGACCTATTTATTGTGGCCGTGCAACAAAAAATGAATAATTTTATAAATACTATAATTATTTTTTTCTAAACGATATTGCTAATTAGGCTAACTTACACTATAGACTGGACTTATGTATGCATCGTAATCACTTTATTCAACTGTGGAGAACTGTAATCCTTTAATGTTAATTACAACCACTATACATTTCAAAATTGCATATAGAAATTAGATCAACCGTTTTATGTAAGAAAATTCGTTTGTGACATCACGAATAGACAGAAACTTTATGCGCGTGTAAAGAAACGCGCTTGAAGGTACGCAATACACACACGTACAGTTATTAACAAATAGGGTCTCCATAATGCATCTATATGTGGCAGAGCCAAACCAAATGAGACATAAGTCGCAAATTGGGTCTCCATAATGTATCTATATGTGGCAGAGCCAAACCAAATGAGACATAAGTCGCGTATGGTAGTTTTCCATAATAGGTAGACATTTTTTTTTTTTTCAATTTTTATTTTATTTTAAAAATATACAGTCCATACATTAAACTTTCATACTACCTTAACAATTTTCAGATATATGATCAAAAATATGTTTACTTAAAGCTTAATGCAATTTAAAATGACCATGCTTAGTTAATATTACTGATAAACAATTTTCAAATGTAGTATTCTCAAAACTTACATTTTAAATGTTTGAACTTCGATTGTTTATAACTTGACAAGGAAACATCGTAAGAAACTGATATTTTTGCATGTTAAATATAATAATGTGTAGTTTTATAGTCTATAAAAAATAAATTGTTCAATTTTCTAACGTATGCCTCATTTGGCTTGCCTTTGCCACACATCTGCACTTTTCTGTACGCTCACGTAAGACTTTATCTCTTCGTGTGATTGAAGAATTTTATTCAAACAGGGAAGCTTGCAATGGCGGATCCAGATTTGTGTTTGGAGGGTGGGGCGGGGGGCGGAGTCCGGAAATCTAAAACCCCACGGGGTGGGTGTGTCCCCTGTTTTGAATCTGATAAGCAACAAAAATCATCTACCCTATTTCTCCTGGATGGCTGTCTTCCAATTGGCTCACGCGTCTACAATCATGACATTTAATGGCAAATATTATTGTAATGCTGAGGGGAGTCAAACCCCCTAATTCCAAATCTGTCTCTGATTATATGTAGGAAGAAGGGCAATGAAAAGGATTGAGGAGTGGTTAATGAAATCGAGACAAAAGATTCAATAATTGATTAATAATCCATCGAACTGCCTATTTACATCGGTGTAATCTTCAAAACTGAATTCAAATGGGCCGGTTTTTCGTGGTGGTAGTCAGCATATGGTGTCTCCACTGTTAGGATAAACGTGTCCGATGTCCCCGCTTGAGATTGAGTATTTAGTATAGGCATGAAATATTTAAATCAGACTTGATGAAGCTGTAATACATGCTAACGTTGTTCGCTCGACAAAGACAAGAAACCATTTAGCAGACCGCACAGATTATCGAGCGAAACGATATAGATTAATTTAATAATTTCAGAATTGTGTGTTTATACTAGAAGTGAATAAATATGTCATCTATGTCTAATGGTAATTAGAAATCAAAACAAGCGGGGTGAGGATACGTTCACAGTTTCCCCGCCTCGATATATATTACCTCTTACGTCTGGATCTACGACTATACCGCTTGGAAACATACAGCGTGTACGAGTTTCTCTGACGCACCGCGGCGGCCGATTAGACGATTTCGGACAGATGCTCTTTTCTATTCAAACGGCTATCGTAGATCAGAGCGGGTAAAACGTCAGCTGACTCAACTACTTGAATATAGGCTCGCAAAAACATTCTTAAAATTTGTTGGAAACATAACGTTATTTTGCACACTGTTGGAATTGATTTGGAGCTTTTAGGCCCGATTGTGTTTTAGTAATGTGATTTAGTGCGGTTGATGTAGGCCTCCGACACGTCCGAACGTGCGTATCAGCCAAAG
The DNA here is from genome assembly GCA_025631205.1 of Nesometra sesokonis. Taxonomy (NCBI): domain Eukaryota; kingdom Metazoa; phylum Echinodermata; class Crinoidea; order Comatulida; family Antedonidae; genus Nesometra; species Nesometra sesokonis. The sequence continues at coordinate 6,026 of JAOTQE010090650.1, forward strand.
GGTCTGAACGAGTTTGCGTTACTTATCGATCGATACCAGTAAGTAGAAATATCTAGTCTTCGAAATAATTACGATAATGTGCTGATTGCGATGGATTTTATCACATGTTAATGTATATGTCTGCGTATATACTCTCGTTTACTATTGCTTTGGAATACAGGATACAGAAAACAAAAAAATAACGGTAAGCCTAATTGAAACTTACAAATTGATTGCTATAACTCATTAGCAAATTGATTGTGCTGTTGAAGTTATTAATTATTATGCCCATATGTTCATCGTTCTTAACGCGTGTAGATTTTTTAAAACGTTGTATCAGCTAGGCTATACAAGTTATATTTATGACTTGCCAATTATGAAATGATAATAATGACGATAACGATGACAACATGGTGAGTATCGAAGAACGAATGATGCTCTATAATAGGAAGTTGTGACGACAATGGTATTGACAATGTCCAGCAGCAGATCCGGGGTTTTCTTTGGGGGTCGCCAGTATTACACACGACCCATGATTACCAACTGTCTATCTCAACCAGGCGACAAGTCCCCGATATGCGTTTGACATGCAAAAATTAAAAAAAAAAAAACACAAAACAAAACAAACGCATTTTAATCTTTTTTTTTTAATTAATTTAACGTCTGAAATACTTTTTTTATGGACATTAATCCTTAAATAATGGTGCCCGTAGCAGTTCTTCAGATATGCCGGTCCTGTGACATTTTGGGAATTGTCATGTCACCCCGTGAATTCCAATTGAATTCGCCACTGAAGACGACGGCAGTGATGACCGTATTTGTGTAGATGGTTTGTGATGGTAATGTTAGTCTAGTGATTGAGGTTGATGATTAGGCCTATAATTGTAATGGATAATAATCACGACGACGACAATGATAATGACAATGATAAAAATGATTAGGACCAATAAAAATAATAATTAGTTTATCACCCCCGCGCGCATCACTTTTGAAGAAATCCCGTTTGTTGTTGTTTTGTTTTTGTTGTTTTTTTTTACTCATTTTACTATTCAAAGAACTTTTTTTTTTATGTTATATTCACTTGAAATGCTTTGGGTTTTCTTATCATACATTATGAACTATTCTCGAGCTCACAATGATGTAGGCCTACAAAAAACATGGTCGTCGTATTTGTGTGAGTCTTTAATAATACTGGACGATCTGGCCCAACTTCAGATCAGTGCAAGGTCCAGGCGCGGATTTAAGGGCGGGGGCGGGGGTGGGGGCGTTAACAGGCTTAATTCCCCTAAAATTGACTAATTTTTTTGTATTTAATTAACGGCAATGTACTCATAAGAATAATAGAACAAATAGATGCACAGCAGCTGAGCCGCACCTTTTAACCTAAAAGGAGTTAGTTTTTTTTTAATTTTTGCTTGTCAAAATCAAATCGGGATTTAAGCCCCCTCCCCCTCCCCCCAAATCTCAATCCTGGATCCGTCCCTGGACGGTTAAAAGAAAAAATCCCACCCTCATCAGTTTTATGCTTTGGTAGGTTGATAAACTAGTATTTTTTATTGTGCCGAATTATTATCGTTATGTTTCTGATAGTAGGGAGTTTTTGCAACTTTACGAAATGTGGTAATTGAAACGGATACGTCGTAAATACTGGTAACGGATGAGTTGAACACCGTTTAATATCAGTCCAGTGTCGTTATAATCTGTGTAAAATTACTCCATTTTGGGGCTTAACCCTGTTAGCACCCCAACCACCCCTTAAATCCGCCCCAGATGATGCACCAGGCCAAGAGGCTAATAACGGTGTTGATATTGTAATCCTGACTTAAGATTCACATAATTCAATAATATCAACAAGGTTGGTTCATTGTATTGTTACCAGGGCAATATATCGGTATTTCCAACATTTTGATATCTGAATATTCAGTTTATTACGAATGTATGCATGAATGTATCTTTTTCCATTGCGTCGATTTGTATTCTATAAATAAAGCTGTCAGTTCCAAGCAATGTATTTGTCACCTACACATCAAGGGGCTCATATTAGTTATAACCTATTCGGCCTATCGAATTGATAATTCATGTATTAATTTAATATTAACCTGCGTTTACTCCTGCCATAAAATCAACACGTAATAGATGTGATGGAATGAATAAACCATTATTAATAACAAATGTAGTGTAACAGTATGAATTAATAGTACTTTATTATAAACCCTGGATTGCAATGTAGCCTATATATTCTATATTTTTGGACGCCATTAGAGCGTCCTTAGACGCCCCTGAACTTGTTTTTGTGTGGACGTTCTTAGGGAAAATGTCCAAGGCTTTTATTAATATGAATCGGATGAATATATTTGTTTGTGCGACACGAATAAAAATAGATATCCTATAGATTAAATACAGTGATTGATTTATTAATGTTTAAATAATTTTTAACTATCAGCCGTTGTGTCAATCGTTATGGCAACATTCTATTATTAGTTGACCACCATGTATACCGTTATTCTTAAAATACCACATTTCTACGATTCTGTTTAGATTTAATGTGGTCCTGTCAATTATCATTGACGTAGTTTTTCAATCTTTTAACTGGAATAAAACGACTCTAAATATAAACTAAATAATACCGTTAAAATCTTCATTCTTAAATTGCAGCGAGTTTGGACCAATTTTACTAATTGTCCAAACATCGACGTTGTTGACAATTTGCAAACGCTAGCAACGTTTGAGAAAAATTAAGCTCAGTAATGATATATATCTGTCCGTATGAAAATCCTCGTCTGCTAGAGTGTTCAACCTAATCCTGGATTGGAAATAAATTCTGCGATGAAAGTTTTTAAATTAATAAAGCAAAACGCGCGAATTGATATCACGAGATGGCGAGCTTACTGAGATCATCGATAGAAATTAAAAGTCACTTAAAGCATGCAATATTTTCAAACGCAGAATAGCGTCTCTATAATAAGCTATTTGGTCTGTATGTCTGTGGGTCACGCATATTTTTGGATTTTGATAAATGTAGTCCTCTATTACTGGGGACCATACCAAGGTAGTGAATTATGCTCAATCAGGGATACATAACGTCTAAGCAGGGGCGGATTTAAGGGGGGGGGGGCTTCGGCCCCCTTTTGGAAAGTAATTTATATTGATATTATTAAAATTATGTATAAAACGAACATATTCAGCAAGATTTGATCCCTTACGCCCGTGAGACCATTTCTGGACATCTAAAAGGTTCCGGGGGAGTATGCTCCCGCACCCCCCTAAAACTTTGACTGTCTACTGGCCCCTTTTCCAGAAGTCTGTATCCGCCACTACTAAGCATCAACTTCACTCTGTCGGTCGGTTGGCTGATTTCCATTACGTTTAATATTGTATTTCGTAAAGTTCTACTACTACCGTATTAATATGCGACATTTATTTATAGCGCTTACTACCAGACCTCCAAGCACTTCACAATTATCATCCCCAGTTGTTGGGACAAACACCTATGGAATAGAATACATTCCATGATGTTGCAGCCGTAATCAGCCAATACGGAGGTACACATTTATACTCATGGGTGGAGACAGGCAATGTGTATAAAGCGTCTTTCCTATAGGAACACAAACAGCTACAGACCAGAGTGAGCCTCGAACCACCAGCCTCGTGACTGGCAGTCCGAAACGCCACTGCTGTGCCAACTGATCCAATTGGTTTGAAATTTAGCTTGCGGTTTCTTAATGTATGTTAAACAATAAATTTGTCGATTGTTCAGTTAGTCGGTCAGTTAGGAAGGGACACATCTTACAATTAAGGCGGTGTTATTGTACATATAACATTAATACAATTCTGTTTGGTTAATAGATGACAACAGATCAATGTATTAGGAGCTTTTTACCTTTTTCCATTATGTAAAGAAAACAGTAATGACAAGATCACAATAATCAGATCATTTACATACAGCTGGTGTTTATAAACAGTGGCGGTCGCAGAATAAAGTTAAGGGTGTTGCCCAGAGTCAAAATCGTATAGGCCTAGTTGGGGCAACATGTGTCCCCCGATAGGGTTTAGTGAGTATATGTGCATACAAATTATTCTCTGCCAGCCTCAGAAATGTCAATATTGATATTCGATGAAATGGACATACTGTACTATTTTCGGATTTTGTATGTTATTACAAGAAAACTATGAAATTAGGGTGTTGCCCGGGCAACACCCCTGCGTCCGCCACTGATAAACCACATTTGCTGTCTATACATGTATGGATATAGACTTCGTTCGCAATGAATGTTGTATCCAAGAGAGGGTTTGTAACATTAGGATACTGTCAGTGTTGAGATTGTCGTTAAAATCCTGCGTCAAATTGTCGGTTCAGTTTAGATACATGCGCGAGGTCCCACCACTATAACTGTGTTACATTGTAGGTGAGATCAAAATAAATTGAGATAATTACCAAATTAGTCATATTAGTCATATTTTTTTAGAAATTTTGTTTTAATTCATTCTGAGTACAATGGTACATACATCTTATTATACTTTTTAGGTCAGTTTTCATGAAGGAAAGTATTCTTCGTGTAGATATACTGATATGGACAGTCATATAATGTTTAAATTAAGTTATGGGCTATTTTCTCAATACGTAGATTCCCATTATGGAAACTATGTATATATCTTTCGATCTAGTAATCCAATGAATGTTATTTAAAGTGTAGATTACATCTTATATTATATTCTTATTTGAAGGACCAATAACTCAATTTGGATTTTCCTACCACGAGACTTACTTTGCGCTGATACCTCTCGCAGTGTTTTAGATACATCTATAGTTTTGTTAGTCGGTTCCAGTAACTGAATGTTTTCAATATCTTAGCCACAGCACTTACTCTTTATTACCTGGACTAAAACCTGTAATGTTAATGAAAATAGGTCTTTTCTAGTTCAAATCCTATTTGTTTATTACTTATTCGTATGCGTCCGTTACGTCATAGGGCCTGATCATATCCGTCACTCTAGATGGATATGCCGCTGTCATGACTCGTTTATTCATTTGATTTTTATATTCTTTACTATTAACCAGTAAAATATTGTACATCGTTTGCTTGTAATTTTGCTATGAAAGCAAACTAGTTTGTTATGAATGAATGAATAAATGAATGTGAAGGAAGAGTAACGGTAGACAGTGGCGGATTTCGATGGTGCATATCCGGCGTCCTGCACACTTTAAATCGTCAAAGTATAATGTGCGCTTCTCTTATATTATGTGGAAATAGTGAGAAATGCCTGACAAGAATAACAAGAGTCGTAAAATAAGCCAAATAATGTGTTCTTTGGTGCTCAAATTAAAAAAAAATCGGTAACAAGCCCACAATGATGTTGATCCCATGGGCGTATCCAGGAATTGGCGAAGGGGTGCTCGAACCTGGGTGGATTTTGACATAGCATAAAATAAAACTATTTTCCATTGTAATCCAATTAGGACGTTGCTTTATAGTGCTATTTATAATTTTGTGCTTTTACCTCACAGTAGTATACAGTAGTCATTGTACTGTGAACGGGGTGCTCATTTCCACTGAACGGTGTTTTTCGAGGCCTAGATTTTCGCATATGTATCCTAATTTCATTGTTTTCCTCTGAATGGGGGTGCTCGACCCCATGACTACCCCACCCCCTCCCCGGATAAGCCACTTGGGTCCCATACTTTCACACAATCCTTGATCCGCCCCTGAAAGACATGACATTCGATTATATTCACTGGGTCTAGTTATCTATGTGTACAATACTATAGCTAGCAGTATTTCACCAACTAGATAGCAAACTGAGAAAACCAAATATGCAAGACAGCTAACAAGAACAATTATATTAGCGGCAAATGCGAGATATCATCTCAAAGTCACTATGACATTTGACATCAGACCTCATGTGTGCGCACGATAACGCATTTAATATTCTCATCATTTCTGAGTTTTTGCCGCAGACCCAAAGTGACCGCCGTTAAGACCTAAAGTGACCGCCGTTGGTCAAAAGCATCATAAGCGAGCTTTTATAGCAGACTATCCACATATATTACATTGATGTGTAAAGTACATCCTACGGCGGTCGTTTTAACTGCCGTCATCTTGGGACAAGTCCTACTTTCTGTGCAAATGTAGCTCATGTTTTACATACATACTACTTTCCGCTGATTGACGAAACTAGGCTTACAGTTTTACATTAAATGTGAGCGGGCGGTTGTTGGTGGCCGACCCAAGCTCATTATCACCCACTATGTATTGGTAAAGTTTATCAAGACGCATCTTCGTACCGCTGTGACCGACAGCAAGTTTACTCCTGCGGCCAAATTATTATTGGCTCTCTGTGGTCGTTTGGTATTTTCTTTAATGTGACATCAGATATCTAGATTAGAGCCTATTATGTTTAATGAAAATATGATGGATGTTTAACGTATACCTAAATGCTGAACCCATAGTCTAGGCTATAAGAGGTAGACGTATTCGTGGAAATAGCAAGTAAAAGTGTCAAAAGTAATTTATCTCTATGCCTATTTGAATGATTTGGTGTAAAAACCATTATCAGTACTTTATTAACTAGAAATAAAGTTATTTCCTATATTTTTACAAGATAGGCCTATCTAGATTTCTGAATGCCAGTCCTGGGCCTGTTAGAAAAGTACTTAATCTAAGGTCATCATGTACTAATAACTAATACATTGTTAACTTTAATAAAAGTCATGTTAAGCCATTTGGAATGAGCAGGCATATACCCTGTATACTTCCATTGAACATTGCATTGATAGACCTAATGGTGGTCAGCCTACAGCTTTACCTTGAAATGTATGAGTTGAGGTTCGACCAAAGTTAAACAATGCATCGACAGTCATCCGTAATTAAGCCTTTTTAAAACAGGAAAATAGGTAAAATATGTTATCCTGCATAGTATTTTGAATAAAAAATAATAAAGAATAAAGAGTAACAGTGGCGGATCCATACTTTTTTGAGGAGATGGTCAAAACAAAAGAACATTTCGCCTATTTTGCATATATTTTACCCGGAGAGCTGTCTTTACCGCTTCAAGTGCAGGTAATTACAGTGATTTTTTTTAGGCGTAAGCTTCGATTCAAGAAAGTCATGAGCACCACCCTACCACCACACCCCCTTCTCAATCACCCAATGACGAATGTTTGGTAGTTTTCAGGTTGTGTAGGTCTTGATTATAGGTCCAAGTTAAGGGGTTTACATTCTACCTCAATAATTCCCCAAGGATGAGTGAGACATGAGGTGCTTATCGACAAAATGACAGAAACGATCCCCCTCGTAAATTGATGCACGTCGAGTGTTCATTCTAGTGTCTAAAACACATTCCAGTATGTCTAATACATGTTCTATTTCAAATTCAATTGAATACTGACAATATTAAATAAAGGCCGTGACATACATCGACCGATCTCAAATCATGTAATGGAATTGTCATGATCGTTTGTACGAAACCATAGTATGAAACTACCCAATCCATTTGCCGAAGACGAAAATGAAACTCCGAATGTTCTATTTTGTAAATCTTGAGGGATTTGTGTTTTACATACTTTTAGAAACTCACGCTCGAATTGTTAAAATTAAATCGTCAATTCTCCTGATATTTATGTAAAATATTACGAGCGATTCGTAAGAACCGCTTTGATCTGTTATCAGTCTGACTTCACTCCGATTAGGTTAAATTGTATAGCTTAATCGTTCATTCGTTTACTATTTCTGAGTATTTGATAAAACTGGCTACAACAATAATATTCAATTGAAGATCATGAGCCCTTTCACGGATCCAACTGCGCATGTGGAGATTTAGATCAAGTCAAAACGGCGCGCGACAATAAGCCATTTCACGGTTTTGAATTGCGCATGTGCATGATTAAGGTCAAGTAATAAAACGACGCGCGACTTATTGAAAAGAAATATAATTGTCACGCTTCATTTTATTACTTGACCTTAATCTGCATATGCGTAGTTGAAACCGTGAAATGGCTTATTATATTACTTTCAATAAGAGCCGCCCGTCGTTTTATTACTTGATCTTAATCATGCACATGCGCAGTTGGAACCGTGAAATGGCTTATTGTGATACAGGTAAAAATATTTCTTAAATCGTCGCAAAGAGACGCCAACTGGTACGCGCACGTACAGAAAGGCGATCAGAGAGACAATCAGTGGACGCTCATATTTGTATATTTTGTTGAAAAAAAGAAATATTTGGTGTCAAAGACAATGGACTAATAAAAGTAGGACACAACGACTGAATTTGTGGCGTTTTTTATTGTCAAAACTAAAATTGGGGTTTAAGCACACGTAAATCACAATCCTTGACCTGCCACTGCCTAGGGTGCTGAGCACCCCTTTCAGATGAAGACAAATAAAATATGTTTGTGAATATGAAGACAGGGGCATCGAACAACCGCTCCATAGGAAAATGACTATCATAAATTAATCCCACCATAGAAACCGTAAAATGTGGCATAGCCAAGCAAAAAAAAAAAAAGCAAAAAAAGTCGCAAAGCTAGTTTTCTACAATGGGCAGAAATTCAAAAAAATGCCATTTTTTAAAATTTTTATTTTATTTCAAAAACATAGGCCTACATTTTAAACATTCAACTTTCATATCACATTAACAATCTTCAGATAAAAATGTACAACAATGCAACTGCTTATTCAATGATACTGTATTCATCACCATATACTTTTGATGTTGAATACTTTTGAGGTTGAATACGTTTAATGTTTAACCATTTCGAAGAC
>JAOTQE010090661.1:0-14765 GCA_025631205.1 Nesometra sesokonis
GATGATGCTGAGATGTGACCGGCAGATAGCATGGGGAACAGACCAACTGACGATGCTGAGATGTGAACGACAGATAGTATGGTGAACAGACCAACTGATGATGCTGAAATGTGACCGGCAGATAGCATGGTGAATAGACCAACTGACGATGCTGAGATTTGGATTGTTGATGGGAAGTAAGTCTGTGATGTAGGACCTAACTATTATGATTTATTTTCAGGGAGCGCATATTCAAATTAGAGTTGTGGGGGTGGGCGAGGTTAATTTCAAAAAAGATAGGGTACTTATTTAAACGGGCCGCTTATTCGCACGCGTGGGTTAGGTTTAAACCTCCTCTATAGTACCCTGTTCCCACTGCCGATCAGGCCAACTCGATCAATCCCGATCAAGCTTATTCGAACTGGTCGGGCTTGCTCGGAAATGGTATTCGGGGTTAATCTACCTTGATCGGCATCGCTCGTGCTTCTTTCACGATCATTTTGGCGATGCCGATCAAGGTAGATTGACCTCGAATACTATTGCCGAGCGAGCCCAACCAGTCCAAATTACCTTGATCGGGATTGATCGAGTTCGTCTGATCGGCAGTGGGAACCCACCATAAGACTCGCGAATCTTTATGTGAACGACGATGTATACTGCATTAAAATGTAATGGCATTACATTCCTTAATGCTTTGCATTGTTTATTACTGAAAGAATTAATGCAACAAATTAAAAAAATAGAAGTCAAAGAGTTAAAAGATGACACAGAGAACCGCAAAATATTAGAGTGGAAGGTTATAGACTTTAGGCATAACAAGCCAGTTGTTTGGATTGGATTACTTCACACACGTGATTTTATCTTTTTAAATATTGGTTGAAGGTTCGGTATCCTTAACGATTTTATTGACAATAGCAATATGACCCATATTTCCCTGGTTTCAATAATAATGATGCAAAATTAATTGAAGTTGTATGAAAACGTGTCATTGAATTTGTAGGCTACGCATCTCTTATTGACCTACCTATTTTGTTCTTATAACGTTGCAAGTAAAGTGTCCTTTTACTGTATGATGGCGCCATGGCATAAATTAAATATCGCCATGACAACATAATGCAATGATTTTTTTTCTTTTTCGATTAGTAATTGGCTTATTTCTTTTTATTGTAAACGGAAATCGGTCTGCTAGTGTATCATTTTCTCCAGGGTGTATCTTAGTAACATTAAGTATTGCTACTGTGTATTTTAAATATTGCATCAACCTTGAGATAGCTATTTAGCGATCCGCGTGCACGTTCAACTAACATACGTTAATTATTATTGTGTTCTTAACAAGCATACGCCCATACCAACCATGTAGTTTTCAGCCAAATCATTCTGGTAATCCGGCTTGAGAGACTGAAGTTAAAAATTGATGGGGATTGTATAATTATTGAATACGGATAACAAGATGACAGTGTCAGAAATATAATGGTTCAATATTGTACGGTTGATTGCATTTGGAGAATAGCATTGTAAGAGAAATTACGGTTTGTGGTAGTTTGCATAATCGTGTATTGTATTGTATAGAGATGAACTCCAACCCAGGTAACAACACAATAGCGAGGAGAAATGCTCAGCTCAATAAACAGGTTATAAACCGTCAGCCCGACCTGCGTCATTGCGGCAAATTGAGTATATTCAACACGTTCATCATGGCGTCCAAAATACTGAAAAAGAAGAATAAGAACGATTTAAAAGACAACAGATCTAATTTGTTACCTGTAACCTCTGATGATACGTGTCCAGTATTTGATGTACAGTATCTCGGTAAGATGCCAGCACGAGGTGAGTTTGGAAGAGAGTTTATTGCCGAACCTGTTGAATCATTATTGAAGTTGAAAGATCGTAGTAGAATATCAAACAGTAAACTGACAATATCCGAACGAGGCTTTCACTTCCTTGATCATAATGGACCGTTTGGAAAAGAGAAACACGTTGTGATACCTATACACCATATATGCTATGGTGTAGTCGATGATCAAAACCCAAAAGTATTTGCAATTATTACAAAGACTGATTCTACAGCCGAGGGTTCTCTATATGAATGTCATGCTTATCTGTGCAATCGAAGGAGAGTTGCAAGTGAAATTACTAAATGGCTTTTACGAACGTTCCTCCAAGTCTTTGATAAATTACAGCAAAGAAGACGCATGCGATTAGAAAGAAAAGCTAAAAAAGAACAAAAAATGTTAGCCAAAGCGATTGGACTTCCAGAAGGACGGCCAAGCTTCGCTCCTAGTGAAGCATCGAGTCCACAATCACCATCGCCTTCTACTGCATCTTCGTCGTTTTCTTTTGAAGAGACAACTTTTTCAGTTTTCTTAGAAGGAAAGAAAAATCATGGAGCCGCAATTCGAATTGCTAGACAACGAACAAGTAGTATGCATCAAGGAAATACAGTTAACCAAACTCCAGCTACATTACCGTTAACCAGAGCCTCGACTTGGAATGCATCAAGACCTCATCCTGTGTCTGCACCAGCCACTTTAAATCCACAAGATTTACAGATTGGTGGTGGAGCAGGTGGAGGAGGAGGAGGAGGAGGCGGGGGATACCATTCATCTCCCGGCTATTACACTACACCTCATCCTCGTCCCGTGGTTTATACAAATGAGAGGACACATCCCATTCACAAACCAACATCGTCTAAACAAGGATTACGATCCAGAATCAAATTACCTAAGTATAACCAAAGACAATATCTTAAGAAACAACCAGTCCGTAACAGATACACCACATCAACTGGTAGCAGCCTGGACAGTCGACGTAGCGATTCAGTTACCAGTCCGGTAGGAGATGAATCAGAATTTGTGTTTATTGATATGTTACAAGAACACGTAACGTCCATGGACCTTCAATCAATTAGTGAACATGATTCGGTTACAACTTATGGTAGTAGTGGAACTCCCGTAAACCCTCTTAAACAAGAAGTACGCGTAGAAGATGTTGAGAGGAGAATACGTGATTGGTTGCTAGGAGACAAAGAAGATAGCCCGGAAGAAACCAGTTCATATTCTGGATCAGTTTATCAACCCAGACAACATTCAAACGGGGAGTTCAGATACTTTTGACATTTATTACTGTGTAATTTATTTTCCAAGCTTTGTTACTATGGACATATTGATTGCATATTTTTTATGTATTTATTTTACTTATTTACTTAAACAATTCCGCCCATTCCATAGGGCTACTTAAAAGACCATAAAATAAAAAAATATAATTTCATCAGCGGATGGCTGGTCCTTCCATAAATTATTTTATTACCCAGCACAATTTGTATTTATAGATAAACTAATGTTACTTAAAAATAACGAACTAAATTAATAGTTATTAATAGAAAACCAAATTATTTATAATAATATTTGTAACATAATAAATTTATATTTTTATAATATGCTAAGCATTTAAAATGTTATAAGTACTTTTAAAGTTTCATATATCTGTACGTTTTAGACATAAAGAATACAATGGCCTTTCACGGTGACATTTTCCTAATTTTACAATAAACTTAACGAGCCTTTATATTTCGAACAAAAGTCACGGTTGGTCCTACCCGACACAAAAGTGTTTTCAAGGTTGAAACGTCGAAAAAATTTAAATCTATCAGTACTTAATTCGCATATACAACGTACATATTAGTGTCAAATTTATTAAACAAATTTATAAGTTCAAATACGTGTTATATATTTTGGTTTCATTATTGTTAGATAATAAATAATAATAACGAGTCTGTTAGATTTCTATCACTTAATCCTGGCTATCATTCAATTCAATTCACTTTTAGTTTTTTATGAGTCATCAGGGGTTATCATTTAAATCATGACCGTCATCATCATTTATAATATAATCATCATCATCATCGTCATCATCACCACCGTCATCACCATTATCATTAACCTTATCATTATATCATCGTCGTCATCGTCATCATCATCATCATCGTCGTCGTCATCGTGGCGTCGTTATCATCATCATCATCGTTGTCGTTATCATTGTCATTATTATTACTATCATTATATCATCGTCGTCATCATTATTATCATCATCATCACCATTATCGTCGTCATCGTCATCATCATCATCATCATCATCATCATCATCATCATAGTCGTCGTCATCATGCCGTTGTTATCATCATCATCATCATCATCGTCGTTGTCGTTATCATCGTCATTATTATTACTATCATTATATCATCGTCGTCATCATTATAATCAACATCATCATCATCATTATAATCGTCATCGTAATCGTCATCGTTATCATCATCAACATCATCATCATCACCATCATCATCTATATCATCATCATAATCACCATCGTCATCATCATCGTCGTCGTCGTCGTCGTCATCGTCGTCATCATCGTCGTCGTCATTGTCATCAACATCATTATTCGTTCGTTCTTTCATTTAAACTTGATATGTATACACATATATATATATACACGGAAGATTTGTTCTATCTATATCATGTGCCTAATTCCATGACTACAGTAGGCTATTGAATGTTTTATACAATAATGTTGTCGTTTTTGTACTGTGTACTTATACATTATGTCTGTGGTGTTTTCCAGGGGAAACAAATTTTGATCGTCCACTTCTCTTCTAGAAAGCTGTAATTTTCAACTTTTGAATCGTATTGTTAATTTAACTTTTTTATTCCAGTTTTCCCACAGGGAGTCTGTCACAATTGTTTCCCGTTTCCAACACTTTTTAGTAAAACATGTTGCAATCAATCCTTTGTCTGCTCTGGAGAAAACCATTTTGATTCAGCAAAACTCGTACCTATCTGGCAGAAGAGTGCCTTCGACACTACAGTAGTGTCAGACAATCTCGATGGATTCATGTCATACAGGTTCAGTGAATGCTCTACTCATTACAAATGTTACGCGATGTGGATCACCGGAATTTTTTTTCATTTTAAACCTGTATACAAACTTCCTGTGATATGAACTTGAAAATTAGTCAATACAATGCCAGCATAATACCATTTGAATTGGAAAGTTTTAAATTGTTTGATCATAGGATAGTGGAGCAATGCGTCATCAAAATACGGACAATTTGCCCACCTGATATTAATTATCCTTCGTGTCTCACAATACCGAATTAATCAAATTATCATCATCGTTATCAAAATATTGTTTTTTGCTGTTTTGCGGTCCTCCTCAAAGTAGTGACTTTCAGAATATAGATATTTTTATAGAAAGACAATGTGTTAAAGTGCAAGTGATTGCAACTCGGATACTCATAGAGGGCGGGCACAGCGCTACATTTTATCTCGCATTCAGTCAACTCTTCATTGAATTTTCACCTCCCAGTTTGCCATTTAAAATTCTATTATTATCCCTGTTTGTTCTAAACGGCCTCAAGGAGTCGCTATATACAGCCACTGTCAGACGCGGATCCAAGGGAGGGAGGGGGAACGGGAGCACGTGCCCCCTCCCCTCCCGTAATCAACCAAAAAAAAAGTAAAAATGTAAAGAGAAAAAACTTGTCCCCACATATTTTTGAGTCGGGATCCCCACTTTTCGACTGTATAGTCCAAGATGTTCTGTATGAGGATTACTATTTTCAAAAAATTCTATGGGAGGGGATTATCTTGAAAATGGGGTATTTTGAAGGACTCCAACCGGGAGCCCTCGACGGTCGACCCCTTGGTCCCCCAGACTATGCTCGCTTTGCTCGCAGGTCTGAACTTCGAAACTCAGACAGGGTGATCTACAAAACCGTCTTGTTTAACGGGACATTTTGATGGACTCTAATATGACTTTTAGCATATAATAAAATAACGGAAATTTTTCCGGGGCCTTCGGTCCCTGGGCCTCGACTGGGGCCCTCGGCGATTCCCTGGCCATCAGCCCAAAATACTCGCTTCGCTCGCAGGTCTGAACTTCGAAACCCAGACAGGTTGATCTAAAAAACGGGACTTGATGGATTTGATTTTTATCATATAACGCAAATTTTTCCGGGCCCTCGGCCCCTCGGCCCTCGGCGGCCCCTGTATTGCTCGCTTCGCTCGCAAGTCTGCTCTTCAAAACGAAGAAAGGCTGATTTGAAAAACGGGACATTTTGATGGACTCTGATGCGTCTTTTATCATATAAAATAACGCAAATTTTCCCGGGGCCTTTGTCCCCTTTACCCCGAGTGGGGTCCGCGGTTCCCTGGCCCAGCCTAACAGTCTAACTCTACCCCCTTCATTCCACCCTGATTTTTCCCCTGTTTACTGTATGCATCAGTATTTATTCAGGTGTGCAGGGGAACCTTTGAGGGGCCCACCAAATATATTGCATAATACGGAGGTATAGGGTAGGCCTACTAAAACACTTTTAACTGTTATCACTGTAAAAACGTTTAGGGCTATTTTCTATAAAGAGCAAAACGCATAAATTTACACTATACTTGTCCGTGCCCACCACTCCTCTCGCCCCAATTTAAAAGAATAAAAAATGTAAAATGTGAAGAGAAAAACAAAACTTGTACACACATATTTTTGAGTGGGAATCCCCACGTTTCGACTGTACAGTCCAAGATGATCTACATGAGCGTCAACAGGTTTATTATTTTCATAAATTTTCAATGGGAGGGGATCCTCTCCCTCCCAAACCCACCCTGGCGCAATAATTCTTTCTGTGCTCTTCCAACTGTAAAATGAATCTGGTCTGTCTCCCCCCCCCCGTTTGACAATTTCTGGATCCGCCCCTGCACTTACATCTGCCACTGGCATAGGCCTAGTGGGTGATGTTGATTTTAAAAACGGCCAAATCGTGGAGTGCTCCTATTGCAATTTACATAGCAGGTGATGTTGATATCATGATCAGTGTTGCTAATGTAATTTGCATAGCAGGTGATGTTGATATCATGGCCAGTGCTCCTGTTGTAATTTGCATAGCAGGTGACGTTGATGTCATGGCCAGTGTTGCTATTATAATTTGCATAGCGGGTGATGTTGATATCATGGCCAGTGCTCGTATTGTAATTTGCATAGCAGGTGATGTTGACATCATGGCCAGTGCTCCTGTTGCAATTTGCATAGCAGGTGATGTTCATATCATGACCAGTGCTCCTATTGCAATTTGCATAGCAGGTGATGTTGATATTATGACCAGTGCTCCTGTTGTAATTTGCATAGCAGATGATGTTGATATCATGGCCAGTGTTGCTATTATAATTTTCATAGCGGGTGATGTTGATATCATGACCAGTGTTGCTATTGCAATTTGCATAGCAGGTGATGTTGATATCATGGCCAGTGCTCCTGTTGTAATTTGCATAGCAGGTGACGTTGATGTCATGGCCAGTGTTGCTATTATAATTTGCATAGCGGGTGATGTTGATATCATGGCCAGTGCTCGTATTGTAATTTTCATAGCAGGTGATGTTGATATCATGACCAATACTCCTGTTGTAATTTGCATAGCAGGTGATGTTGATAGCATGGCCAGTGTTGCTATTATAATTTGCATAGCGAGTGATGTTGATATCATGGCCAGTGTTGCTATTATAATTTGCATAGCTTGTGATGTTGATATCATGGCCAGTGCTCCTGTTGTAATTTGCATAGCAGGTGACGTTGATGTCATGACCAGTGTTGCTATTATAATTTGCATAGCGGGTGATGTTGATATCATGGCCAGTGTTGCTATTATAATTTGCATAGCTTGTGATGTTGATATCATGGCCAGTGCTCCTGTTGTAATTTGCATAGCAGGTGACGTTGATGTCATGACCAGTGTTGCTATTATAATTTGCATAGCGGGTGGTGTTGATATCATGGCCAGTACTCTCCTATTGCAATTTGCATAGCAGGTAATGTTGATATAATGACCAGTGTTACTATTGTAATTTGCATAGCAGGTGATGTTGATATCATGACCAGTGTTGCTAATGTAATTGGCATAGCGGGTGATGTTGATATCATGGCCAGTGCTCTCCTATTGCAATTTGCATAGCAGGTAATATTGATATAATGACCAGTGTTACTATTGTAATTTGCATAGCAGGTGATGTTGCTATCATGACCAGTGTTGCTATTGCAATTAGTATAGCAGGTAATGTTGATATCATGACGAGTGTTGCTATTACAATTTGCATAGCAGTTGATATTACGAAAGATGAATATCATAGCCATTTTATTCATTCATTAATCACCCCCCCTCTCTCTCTCTCTCCCTGTGTCTCCACCCCCTGTCTGTCTCTCTGTTACTTACTATAGTCAATCTGCTCTCTTTAAAGAGGAACAATTCACTATTTTGGAGTGAATTTAAAGATCGAGTGATAGTAACCTGGAAGAGCGTGAATAATCAATTTTTCCAAAGTTACTGTTGTAGAGAGGCCTTTCTGCAAAATGTGATCTCGCTCTCTTTCAGTGACTTTTAAATCATTTGGAGTGAATTTTCATTTTTATTGGAGTGGGTTCTCAGGCTAAACCTCAAAAAGTGGATTTTTACCCGAGTTTACATCTAAATATAAATTGTTTGATGTAAACTACTGATTATAAGGACTGACTGGAAAGCAGCAATTACTGCAAATATTAACAAGAAACGCTATTAAATCAAGAGAACAAACATCGTCCAAATGGTTAGAAATATGAAAGTATATTCGGAGCAATAACCAAGAGAAACACTTCTTTAGTTTAAACTTAAAGCAGAATTGTGGTAAATAATACTTAAGTTTTGTGACTTGAAACTTCTTTAAAATTACCTTTTATGTAATGCAGACGATGACAGGATTATTCCACAATGGACCATGTAATAAAATCAATCTTCTATAAACATTGCAGTTTCAATAACAGCTATTAGAGTATCGACATTGATTATTTGTAATGCGAGGAATAAAACAAACTAACGGTGTAAACCTCGATGCACAAACTTGCCTGTGTCGTTGACGTCGTGATGAAGCATGTTGCTTCAAAAATGTTTCTGAAGATATTATTCAAATGTCATCAAGCTTAGTGTCTTTGTAGGATGGTGTCTATAACATAACTTAAGGTAAGTTTGTTTGATAAAACTGATCTGATTTTTGTTTTAAATTAAAGTAATGCGTTACTAATTATCAAAGGCTAGTAGCAAACTAACACCTAGAGCTTTAACACCAAGGCAACTGTGCCAAGTTTTACGAATGCTTGAATTATATTCACGGATTGCTTAATTTAAAAATAGAATTGTTTATTTGGTTTTGACTAAATAGAAGCGGGAAAAATGAATTGACAATGGCAACATTAAAATTAATTACTTTGGATCTGCTTAGGCCTATATTATGTGATTGTTTATAAATAATAAAAGTGAAAGTTCAGAATAAGAGATTTGTTATCTGGTACACAAGAAACGTAATGAATTACTGGATACATCCTGGATGTCACAAGTGACTGTAGTAATATACCAAAATAATTTAGTATGTAAACAGTCACTATAATTTAGTATTTGAACGAAACTGCTATAGGCCTAGTTTAACATGAACCTTTGATTGAAAGGGCTAAAGAAATGTGAACGAGTCTGCTATAGTTTAACATGAATCTTTGATTGAAGGGGCTAAAGAAACGTAAAATCGGATTATTATAGGTGAATGGACAGACGCTAAACTAAAGCATTACGTCATTTCAAGTGCATACTCACCAATCTTTCTTTATTCAAGTCAGGGATTTTGTATTTTACAGAACCGTTTCAGTCCACAAGTCACACACAATGTTAAGTATTCTTTCCGCCTTTAACGAAATAATAACAATGAATAGTACGCCCAAACTGAATCAAGTACTCTACTTTCAATCTCTAGAAGGAACAAGATTTCGTTTTACTGATACCAGCTTCATAAGAAACAATGGTGAGTACGTTTACGGTGCTTTTAAGTACACGCTATGACAGTTGTATGGAGGCAGTGTATTTCTCAACATTTGACGATTAAATATTGACGATTTAGCAGGTAAGTCATAAACGCAATGGCATAGTAAACATACCTAAATCCACGTATATAGTGCGAGTGATTTTGATATATTCCCTTATGGAAAGAAATAGACCTAGTATAAATCTTGTAAACTGTAGGTTTGTGGCCACATTTTAGATTTTAATTTATTAACCAACATAATATAGACCATGGTAAGTACAGTACTATCGGGTGAACAGAATTATGATGTAGTAGACCTATCGGTCGTTTTGGTTGAACACCAATCTAGTTTTTACTTAAGTAAAAAATAAGCAAGATTCTATAAGAACACTTAAATGAGTTTTTCGTTACGATGTGAAGGATTATAACGCTACTTCCAATGCCAGTTACAGCAAACCTTCGTAAGTATTTCTTTTTGATTTTTTGTTGATTTATCTACTAAATTTTGCCATGTACCCTTTAAAACTAACCGTAGTAAGTAGTACTGTATTAACGTTTTTATTATCAGAACGGTATTAGCAAAATGTAAAGCGGGGTAACCCTTTTAGCTAATAGGCATCAAAAGGGTCCCACAATTTGAACATCTTGGTACTGTATAGTAAAATACTTGAGAATCCCATGTAAACAAACATCTCGGTACTGTATAGTAAGACACTTGAGATTCTCATGTGAACAAACATCTTGGTACTGTATAGTAAGACACTTGAGATTCCCATGTGAACAAACATTTTGGTACTGTATAGTAAGACACTTGAGATTCCCATATGAACAAACATCTTGGTAGGACCTACTGTATAGTAAGACACTTGAGATTCCCATGTGAACAAACATCTATTGGTACGACCGGTCGGTCATCCATAACTTATGAGATCATTTATCGGTTTCGTCAAAGAGACACTACCGATAGAAGAACAATAATTTTGAATAATAAGTGTCCACTAGATCGATTTAGAGCAGAGGATCGAAGTGAGCTCTTTGTAAAATATCCTTAAACTGAAATAAAGGTAGACCTAATTTTAGTAATTTGTAGTTTTCTCATTAGATGACCAATGCTAACAGTTATACAAATAATATAATGAAACATTAGTATTGTATACTACAGCTACAGTACCATCGTTGTTTTGGTTTAGTTTAGTAAAATCCAACATCTGTTTCCACTGATGCATCGGCCTATTGACAAAATTGCAATGAACCAAGTGAATTGCACAATTGTGATGTTCAGTCATGTTTTGATGGTTTGTGCTTAACAACTCCAATGGATGCCATCTCGGGTAAGTACAGTCCTGAATTTCGTATACTCTCATTTCAGTCAATCCGTAACCTTAAAATGTACAGAGGTAATTTAATAATGTAACGGTATGTATTTATGTATACATTTTATAAATAACGTTTTTTGTCATAGTGTGAATGAAGTCTATAATAGTCCTTTGTGTGTCATCGAGTAGTATTGGCCGTTGTGATTAATGCTCGAGGCTGTGCACTCAGTTCGTGAACGGTAAGTGAACTACCCTTGGCTCTGATATAGGATATCATGCTAAACCATTGAACTCACTACCCTTGGCTCTGATGTAGGATATCATGCTAAACCATTAGACCTAAAAATCTGTTTCACAAACAATTTTTGAAAGTATGGTGAAAATCGTGTTTTCTCGTAAACTTCAATTGCTATGGGTTGTTTTTTTATTTTATTTTTGTTTTAAATTTTCAATTTAGATTTATTTTATTCAGATAAGACTACAGGGTATATTTAGGATAATCTTACTCATTTTTAGAGAGTATACAATTTGTAATTGAGGATGAGAATGTGTGGTGGTAAGGAAACGTAAATTGGTAAGGGATGTCTGTGTATAAACGGTTTATTCGGGGCAACTCTCTGCCTATTTTAATTTTCAGAAAATGCATTGATGTTACTGTGATGACTAAGATGTGAAATTGATTTTTTGGCAGCTGATATTTTATAATACTTTATGGATTAAAAATTGCAGATGTAGCATCTAGAGAAATAATTTGCTTATTAAAATATGAATGTTTTAGTCCAAAAATCAATAGGGTAATTAAAAAAGATACATATTCTGCAGTTTCGGTTTTAGAATTTTTAATAGTTTTATTAACGTAGCAATATATTGCATAAAGAAATGTCGTATCGTATTGTATACATAAAGCATTTTAATATTTTGCTATTTTTATACTTCTGTTTTGAATACAAAATGAAAGTATAATAAACACTCCAAGCAATGTGATACACGTCATCGTGTCAGGATACAATATTTCAACGTTAATTATGTCATCATCAATTATGTCATCATCAGAAATGTTGTGATGAATGTATCAAATAAGGCCTATAGTAAGAATGTATGGATCCATAACACATCAATATAACATACATAATTAGCCGTACTAATGATGATACTCTTTTATTTAGATGTGTGAACACACACTAATGATGATGTGAGCCAATTATCTTTTGTTTAGATGTGTGAACACACCCTAGTGAAGCAGGTGTCTAACACTGACTAGGGAATTGATTTTTGAAAATTAAATTGGAACTTGTAGGTTAACACCTATTAATTATTTTGTAAACAATGAATCATAGTGAACCGATAATGATATTCAGAATACTGAATTGCTAGTGTCATTTCAATCAACATGCGGGTTGGTTCATAAAATAAAAAAAACCCCACAATTCACCGGTGAACAATTTATGATAATACATACTGCAATATTAATAATTCATCACAGAGAATCTCATCATTTCTCGACAATATTAATCTCGAATGATTACCACTTTGTGATTGAAATAGTGATAATACAGCTATATCATTTAATATTTAATGCTATATTTAGAGACGTTTTTAAATGTGTTAGCTTTATCTGTTGCAATGAGCTTTTAAAGAGAACATCAATCGATTTATTTCTAATTCTATTGTGTTTATATATTTACAGGAATCATTGATTTTGTTTGCGATTTAAAAGAATACATTTGTATGAATTAGACATTTGCGAAAATCTGGACTATGGCGTTTGCAAGGAAGAAATCGGCTCAGTTTGACCTGACGGAGGAGCCGCCATCTTTTGAAGTATGTTATCTTGGCAGAATGATTACTAAAGTTAAAATGGGGCGAGAATGTACGAGGGATATTGTAAAAACATTGTATAACAAGGCACGTGGAAGACAAGACTTGCAACGAGTTCATGTGATGATATCCACCAAAGGTATGAGAGTATCAGAAGCTCCAACTCTTGCATCAAAACGAGAAACATTCATTCCGATTTATACAGTAACTTATGGCTCTGCAGACAAGCAATATCAAAGAGTATTCTCTTTTATAACGACCGTTCAACGAGACAATAATGAGGAATCTAACTTTGTATGTCATGTATTTTTATGCAGAGATTCTACAATGGCAAAAACAATGGTATCCCATCTTTTAAATGCATTTAAATGTGCTTTTGGGGATTGGAAACGTTACGCAAATAAACAGAAGATTAAAGATCGATTAGAGGCTGGGCCAAGTACTATTCCAAATGGAACTGAAGAAACAAATGGGCCGAAAACGGGAACTGAAGATCTGACAGATTGCCCATTGGAGATAATGTTGCCTCCAAAAGACCAGTCGACTCGAGTTGAGAAAGTGGCTCAGTGGATGGAAAGATGGCTCCATATAAGTGTTCCACCCGACTCACAGTATGTTGGTATTCTTTTCCCGGATGATGAAGACGATTTTAATCGAGAATTTGAAGAATTTTCAAAAAGGAATAGAACTTCACAGAAATCGAATTATTTAGAAAGACTTACACATAATGGACGGGAAGAGCAACCCGTCTTTCGACAAAGGGATGTAAGAAAAGAGACCAGTATTTCTAGCTAACAAACATACGCCATAATCTGTACTTATAGACAAGCACTTGGTCTGGAAGGAACACACGTTTTGGAAAAAGTATGCAAAAAAAGAAAAAAACCTGCTTAATTAGCTAACAAATACTCAGAAACAAATTTACTTGATTGATAGGCACATATGAGGAAAATACTATCTTTTGTGAAAACGATGTAAGAAGAGAAAGTATAATGCATTCTCCAAGCAATGAGATACACGCCATAGTGACAAGATTCAATATTTCGACATAAATTATGTCATCATCAGGAATGATGATGACATATTTTATGTCGAAATATTGAATGGCGTGTATCTCATTGCTTGGAGTGTGCATTATACTCTCTTACTTGAAGTTGATTAGTGGACCTTTCGGATATAAGAAGAGAGTATATATAGCGAACAAACATGCACAATTAATTGACAAACACGCACATAACGACCGGAAGTTAGAACACCCCTTTGAGAAGAAAGAAGATAGACGCGCACTTTCTAGCTAAAAACTTGAAGAACCAAAATGACTAGATAGACAGGCACATGGTGAGGGGAAGAATACTGTCGTATTTGGCAGTATAGGAGATTATTTCTAGTTAAAATAAATAAGCGGAAATTTGTTGACTGTAGGTAACGTTTGCGCAAATCTAACGCAGAGTGCATACTGATGGTGTTTTCCATTTTGTCTTCACTTTCAAAATTATTAAAAAGCACCGCAAATTTTTATTTGAAATTGAGGTTATAAATTTGACTTGAAAATTAATCTTCCTTCATACATTGTTTGAAAATCAGTGTCGATTTTATTTTATTGTTTTTTCCTTCAATTTTAACTAGTGATTAATATGAATCTGCCAACAGCTTAGTTATTTTAACTTCCATGGTTACAAAATCATGAATAGTGGAATTGAAGCCAGATACTTCTATCTTGTTTTAATTCCAAATTCGCTCACTTTATGATTAAAGTGTGAAAAAGTCCCATACACCAAGTAAAATGTGTTTA
>JAOTQE010090672.1:0-14764 GCA_025631205.1 Nesometra sesokonis
TATCTAATGTGAATTGTTTTTAATGTCACTTTATTGAATTTGTATTTAATTATTGTAATACAGCGATTTCAGCCTACGAGCTGCTTGTCGTACTTTTTCTTTTATATACCAGAATAAATAAATAAATAAAATAAATAAAGGGGAACTCCGGGATTAAAATTTCAATATCTGTAGAACAATTAGTTGTGACATAAGTGACAAAATTTCACAAGATTTGGACAATGAAATAATGAAAAAAAATCACTTTCAGCACTTAGGCCTAGGCCTAATATTAAATTTTAAAAAAGTGGATCTAGGATGGGCTTACTCATATTACAGAAATGCTGAAAATAATTTTAAAAAAGGTAGTGTTTGAAAACCATATTAGAGGATAAATTAAAATACTATTTCTAGCCTAATGTGAATTTGGCTGATTTTCCAATTATTAAAGTTAAATTTTTAATATGATTTTGGTTTTCAAGCACAACACTTTCAAAATGTCAAATTTTCCTATTCTACTGTGTATTAAGTAGTAGACCCACTTTTGATTTGAGACTACTTTTGCAACATTATTATTGCATTGTTCAAATGCTGTGACCTTCCATCTGTTTGGTCACAAACTAATTGTTTTATAGATTTTATCCATAGAAATTTTAATCCCGAAGTAAATCCTTTACCCCCCCCCCCCATGACGATAGATGTCATGGGGGATTTAAGGCTATCTTCTGGGATTGAATCTCTTTGTCAGTATTTAAAATTTTATTTTTTAACAACAAAATAATGTTACTGTGACCTCAGTCAGGTCCTCCCACCAGGTCAAAAATAGGGCCGTCATACAGTGGCGTGCATCCCCCAGCATAACTCTGGATCCAAGCAAATGTGGAACTGATGTTATTGGGTACTTAATTGTAAGTGCAGTCAAGCAGTTTGAAAGAATTTTAATGTTAGTTTGGTGTGTTTTTCAAATCACATTTGTCACTTTGGATTTTCACTGTA
The DNA here is from genome assembly GCA_025631205.1 of Nesometra sesokonis. Classification (NCBI taxonomy): domain Eukaryota; kingdom Metazoa; phylum Echinodermata; class Crinoidea; order Comatulida; family Antedonidae; genus Nesometra; species Nesometra sesokonis. The sequence continues at coordinate 976 of JAOTQE010090672.1, forward strand.
ATGCTACTAATGAAAATTTACAGTAATTGTAATATCAGTTAAAAAATATAAAACAGTAGGTAAACTCAATACTAAAGTTAATGGTTTTTTTTGGGTATTTATTAAAAGGGATTGGTTGAAAGGTAAAAGCAGACGGCGGAAGGTTCCGGTAAAACCATCACTCAGTGTAGTAAAAGGTAAAAAGGAAGAGAGTGTTCAAGAAGATACAGAAAAAGATGACAAAAACATAGACAGGAAAAAAGAAGATGAAAAATTAAAGAAACCCAAAAAATTAGTTAAAAAAAGAAGGTACAGTATTATATAAAAATTAAAAGATTTTTTATTCTTTTAAATAAAAATGTTCAGTTTGCGTACACAAAGGCACATGAAGGACATGTAAAAGAACTGACATGTGTCTAGAGGTCATTTTGCAGGGACGTATTCTGGAATTGGGAAAGGAGGTGGGGTGGGGCTCTCCAACTCAAACTGTAGATGGATTTAAAAAAAAACAATACCTTATTTCTCAAATTTTATGCTTTTCATCGTGCCTTGAAGCAGGAAACAGTTAAATTAATTAATTTATCTGTTCCCTGCTTTAAGTTCTTTTCTCTGAGGGGGAATACTCCTTCCCTTTCAAGGGAGAAGTAGTGATCAAGGCCCTAATATTTATGCTGGTTCTATATTGTTTTTTACCTTAAGCTTTCCCACCATACCCATCCTACATCCCCCATCTCCATCCATATACCTTCGACCTTCCAAAAAGCCACTGTTTTGAACTGTTTTTTTTTACACATTTACAATCAAGATCATGTGCAATAAAAGGTGCCATCATTGCAGAGGTTTGCTCCAAAATTTTATAACACAGTGATATATTTAAACTAATGTTAATCACATAAATCTCTTTAACGACCTATCTTATATTTCCAGTTTAATTAAACATAGATCTATAATTTCTACGAGATCTCTTAGATCGACTACTAGTACATCTGTGTTTTTTCTTCCACAGAGTCGCCTGAAAATATACGGAGACAGGGCCTTTGCATTTGCAGCTCCTAAACTGTGGAACAGTCTTCCCACTTCTATCCGAGAGGCTCCTTCAATTGAAGCATTCAAAACTCTTTAAAACGCACCTTTTTAGTTCGCTGTTTGTTTAATATGACAACATTACCATTATGATCCTCATTTGATATCACACTGATCACAAGTATTGTTTTGTATTCGACATATCTTGGTGCTCATGATTAAATATCATTTTAAATAGTTGGAGGTCAAGACCCTTGTTACATTTGACAATTCTGAACTAACTTGGGTCTAGAAATGTTACTTTTGTTTGGTTCAGTTATTTATTATTTTTAATTTGTTTTTATCTTATAGATCAAAGTGCAATATTTTCCTAGAAATGGCAGTGGTTTTTATAGGTTCAATTTTAATGTTTATAGGTTTTATCCAAGGACCAATCCAACCAAGGTCTTTCAAGTAAGATTAAAAAAATTTTCATTGTATACTAAAACATAAATTGAAAAACAATGGAATTACCCGTTGTTTCTATATTCAAAAGTTTTTAAATTTTCTTGTTACATTAAAATTTAATACAGTAATATGGTAGTATGTATGGGCGGCCGTTAGAGCCAGAATAGACAACATAAATACGTGTTGTCTGTTCCAACGATGTATTTGTCCTTTACGCGTTTGTGCTTTGTCCTTTCCGAAGTTACACATTTGCTTGTCTGTTCCATGTATTTATGTTGTCTATTCTGACCCTAACGGCCGCCCATAAGTATGTATACTTATACTATACACATATACACACACACACCTACATACATAAATGCAATATGATTGGTTTAATAATCAGAATAAAATAAGTTTCAATATTTTTTGTGAATATACGGAAAAGTATTCTAATCACTGTGGCAAAGTATTAAACTTATCTTCAACTCCTTTTTGCTACAGCTTATGCAATATTTTTCAAATATCCCCTCAAATGCATTCAATTTTACGTGCAATTTTAAATTTGTCAAATAAACAAATATTGTATTAAAAAAGTTGAATTTTGTTTTTGTCAATTCTTTTTTGTTTGTTTATACAAATTTAAAATTTAAAATAAACTTATGTCAATAATAATAACTTATGTTAATAATACCAATCATATTAAATATTCATTGCCTGTTCTTGTGACAGGAGATTATTCTTTGACATGATATTCCTCTATAAGTGTATTAACTCTGTGTTTGATACCTCATTATGTTCACTCTTTTCTATTAAAATTAACAGACTTGGTTTTCGTAGCAAGGATTTACTTGAGGTGCCTTTCAACTGGGTCAATTGCACTAAAATGGTTTCATTCACAGATTAGCCTCTTCATATAATAACATTATTAAACATGATCCTTCAATAGATATTTTTCATTCAAGCCTCATATCATTTAAGAATCATATTAAATAATCTGTTAATATTCTTAATTTATCCCAGGAATTGTATATATATGGCTTGGGTTTTACAGTTTTATACAATTTTTATCAGATCTTATAGCTATTATGTGTTTTAATGTTTATATAGTTTGTTTTTTTAATGTTGTTCGTAGATTTTAAGACATCCTTTAATTGGCCTCTTCTGTTTGCTGTGTTTTTGAAATAAAATAAAAAACTTGGGTAACAATTGCTACACTCTATTTTTTTGACAGATTACCACCACCACCAAAATTTAAAGGTCCACTCTCAACAAATACCAAACTACAACGTGCAGATAAATATTTGGAGGGAAAGGTATTGGGACCAGAATCACTTGCCATTAAAGACGGTTAGTATTCATAGGTTAAGGTGGTTAGTATTCATAGGTTAAGGTGGTTAGTATTCATAGGTGTAAGATGGTTAGTATTCATAGGTTAAGGCGGTTAGTATTCATAGGTTAAGGTGGTTAGTATTCATAGGTTAAGATGGTTAGTATTCATAGGTTAAGGTGGTTAGTATTCATAGGTTAAGGTGGTTAGCATTCATAGGTTAAGGTGGTTAGTATTCATAGGTTAAGGTGGTTAGTATTCATAGGTTAAGGTGGTTAGTATTCATAGGTTAAGATGGTTAGTATTCATAGGTTAAGATGGTTAGTATTCATAGACTAAGGTGGTTAGTATTCATAGGTTAAGGTGGTTAGTATTCATAGGTTAAGGTGGTTAGTATTCATAGGTTAAGGTGGTTAGTATTCATAGGTTAAGATGGTTACTATTCATAGGTTAAGGTGGTTACTATTCATAGGTTGAGGTGTTTAGTATTCATAGGTTAACATGGTTAGTATTCATAGACTAAAATGGTTAGTATTCATAGGTTAAGGTGGTTAGTATTCATAGGTTAAGCCGCAATCACACTCGATTTGAAGCCTGTTTTCCTGTTGATTGTTATTCCAAAAACGCAAATCTGAAGCACCATTTTAAATCATTATAAAAAAGTTAACAAACTCGGTATAAAATTCAAACCACACTGGACTGCAAAAAGTTTTGTTATTTACTACACTTTGTGCAACACAATTTGTATGCCTTTACGTTGAATTAAAATTTGCCATAAAACAAATTTGCAAAATTCCTACTACAATTGTTATATATTAGTTAATTGTATATTTTGTTCTGAAACAAGTTAAAACTCTCAAAAATGTAAAAAATAATCAAAGTATGTGATTTATTTCCAGCCCAAAACCTGTAAATTTTTACTGCAAACAGTGTTGCCTCGCAAGCACCCCACAGTTGTTAAAAAAACATTAATGTCAAACCCATTTTAAATTTATTGATTCAAATCAATGTCGAAATGTCGAAAGCGACCCCATTTCCTGTCAAATGGTTAGTTTTACCAACAGATCAATTAGAGCCATCCGGTAATATGACTCGGGAAGTTTACTTTACTTTTTGCATTTTACATTGGAATTTTTACTTTATTAAAACTAACCTAATCAGTTTTTTTGGCAAATAGGAGTCGGTTAAATTAACCGCATGGCTCAGGTAAGTTTGCACTGAAATATTATGGTAAAATTACTCATTGAGTTGATTGATTAGGTTTACCGAAAAATTCCTGCTAAAAAGTTTCATTTTTTCAATTTTTTTGCATAATTATTAATTTTGACCAGCTGTTGTTGACCACTAGACCTAAAACTTTGAAGATTTTTGTTATAAGTAGCAAGTTTTTTTAATTTAAATATATTATTAAAATTAAATTAAAATATTACAATGTATGAAGACAATTTCAAATTTTACATATGTTGGTTATAATTTATGGTTATAGGAATTTTGTATTCAGAAACAGCGGGTGGTAGATTAATTTCAATAAATGGTACAGAGTTAAACGACATAACAGACTTCGGAGTTCCGCCATTTCCTGTTAATCATTCTGAAAATTGTAATTTTTCAAAGTTAATGATTAGTTTACAGTCAACAGGAAAACAGCCTTTAAAAAGAAAATATAGTACATGGTAACATTTCAAAACTTATCTTGTGCTGCTGTTCACACTTGAATTATTAACATGGTTAGTTTTACCATGAGCTCTCCATTGGTGATTTCCCAACAGATCAATTAGAGCCATTTGGTATATGAATGGAAGTTTACTTCATTTGGTGTACAGTATTTTGTTTTCTACCTTATAAAAACTAACATAATAAGTTTTTTTTGGCAAATGGGAGTCTGTTAAATTAATCACATGGCTCAGGAAAGTTCGCACTGAACATATGGTAAAATTAATCAGTAAGTTGGATGGTTAGTTTTACCGAAAAAAAAAACCAAATCCAGTTATGACTGCGGCTTTAAATAATAGAAAGAGCAAATATGCTGTTATTGATTTTTGCCACAGTGGGAGGTTAGTAATATATAAATAATGAATATTAATGAGCTAAAATTAACTCCCATTCAGTGAGTGAGTTACAGCCTCAATGAATGGAACAGCCAATCTCTAAAAGAAAAATATTAGTTCTATTCTACAAAATAATGATTATTTGTTTTATAACACACCTAAATTGATCTTTGTTATTTGATTATTTTAAATAAAATATAATTTTAGGCCAAGACAAGAAATATCAATAATTGATGTTACTTAAGAAGTGTATTCCTGGAAATCAAATCAAAAAGTCCTGCTAAAAAGTTTTAGTTTAACATCTAGTTCACAGCGGCTTGAGACTATTAAGTATAAGGTGCTATATAAATCAATAACTATTAACTATTATTAACTATTATTATAGCTTTTGAATTTTTTTGGCATAATTATTAATTTTGACCAGCCTACTGTAGGCCACTATACCTACAACTTTGAAGATTTTTGTGATAAGTAGCAATTAAATATATAATAAAAACTTTTCATCTGGATTTACGTGTTTTATTGTGGCAAAATTGTTATTATATATTTAATTATCAACTACCTGGATGAATGATAACTTTACACAAACGTATAAGTAGCAATTGATGTTTTTTTTTAAGTTAAAGAATTATTGCAAAGTATGAAAACAATGTCAAATTTGACATATGTTGGTTTACAGGAATTTTGTATTCAGGAACAGCAGATGGTAGATTAATTTCAATAAATGGTACAGATATAAACGACATAGCATCCTTCCACTCTAACAAGGAGAAATCAATACCATGTGGTAAGTAAGATGCCAAAACCCACTCTCCATGTGAACATTTTTAAAAATCTTAACATTATTAAACCATTGTTGGTATATATATACTTTAAACTTGATTCGCTTTAAACTGAACTGTCTTCTAGACCAGAAAGAATATAGTCAGACGTTGATCAGTTTGGGAGTATTGACTAAACGGTACGGGCACCACCGAGGTGGGGGGGGGGGTTACTTGTCAAAATAAAAATTGGCTGCCATGCCCACTCAGAAATTAGAAAGTACACCCACACCCCTTTTGCTGGATCGATCAACCCCTGGAGAAGCTATATTTGTCTTTTTGTCTTCTTGAAAAAAGCTGGTGAAAGTCCTGAACTGTATTAAAATGTTTACACTGAAGATCAAGCATAGGACTACAGTACTGTATGTCTATATTGAGGAGTGTAAACCTCTTGCTTAGTTGCTGTGCCACTAAGGTACACACTTTTCCAGTGTCAATTTCCTGCAAAGTGAAAACAAGTTGAGTATGAATGTAGAACATTCATTGATTAAGTTATTAAATAAGTAATTAATGGATCATTTTGGTTTGGTGATGGTCGGAAAAGCTAGAAGGCATTTGATTATTCAAAAACATTTTTTGAATAGTTGTTGTGAAGAGGAATTGAACCCGTGCATACAGTTCATTTAACATTACAAGCCAAAAATCTTATACCCCTTTTACACTGCAAAACGAAAAACAATTTCGGGACGACCCTGCAACGATTGCAGAATGAGTTTTCGTTTACACCGTATCAGTTATTGCAGGATGAATCCCGTTGAACTACAGCGAGCTCGTGTTACACTGCTTTAACCGCCGAGTCGCGATTGTTCATAATATCGCCCCCAAACACGTCGTTAAAGTATTGTTGTTAATAATGGTAATTCAAACGTACACAGATTACATGTAAAATTACACGTTTTTCAATTAAATAATTCAATTAAGTCATATATATTATAAACTAGCATACAAATAAATTATTTTTATATTAAATATAATGTTGAGTAAAATTTATTGGCTAATAAAAAAAGATGTTAAACCATTCGTTCCGGAATTGATCGAAGCTGAATGCATTCGGCTTCGATGTTGTGGGACAGTCCCGTGACGCTTCAACCCGCAATTGACTTTTTACACTGCAAATCGATCCAAGCAATTATTCGTCCCGAGACACACAATTGCGGGGCGATTCCGCAATTGTGTTGGCAGTGTTAAAGGGATATTACATGGTCGTCCAACTAAAGCTAAAAAATAGAACAGAGTTTAGAAGGAAATATTGAACAGTCAGAAACTGAAAAAAAAGTTTGTCCACAACAGGACTTGAATCTGTAATTTCAGATAACAAGGGAAAGGTTTTATCCATTCAGCCAACTGACGCTCAACAATACAACAGAGTTTTAGCAGGAAATAAAGAACATTTATTTCAAAACTTGTAAAAAAAAATATAAAAGTTTGGTCGACAACAAGTTGAGTTTTAGAAAACAATGCATTAAAGCAAAGTACATTAAGGAGAATGGCACAGAGTCGGAGCTCATCAAGAAATGAGTACTTGTTATTGATAGAGCTCAGATTAGCATTATGTTCTGGATTTATGTATTTCACCATAACACTGTATGTTTGAACATATCCTATGTCGAGTTTGCAATAGCTACATTTTAATGTTTAGAGACCATAATTGTCCTTGTCCCGTACCTCAATCAGTGGGACACCAATCATCCTATGTTGAATATCAACCCTAACTTGACTGGTTAATTTTTTATATTTCTCATATCCATTCAAGATTACCACTTCTCATGATAGATAATATTATTTTTACCATATTTGATCTGTTTAAAGTTAGATTCCTGAAATTATCTGTGTATGTTTATATAATGTAATTTTATCACAATCATTTACAATTTTGTAGGTATACCAGACGTAGAACATCTATGTGGACGCCCTCTAGGGCTTCGATTTGACAAAGCTGGAACATCTCTGTATGTAGCAGAAGCCTATTCAGGATTATATAAGATTAATTTAACTTCAGGTATGACAATGACATTCAAATTCAAAATAATATTTCCCTAAACCATTTAACTCCAGGGCCGTAGCCAGCATGAGGCAGCAGATGAGACGGTCGTCTCGTCTGAAATTTTCAATCCAACAAGCCACCAGTTTTGCCTCGTCTGTTTTTCAACTCTGGCTATGGCTTTGAACTCTAGTACTGACCGATTGGAGACAATGTCCCGATGGCAAATAATTGTATAATGATGAGAGGTGGGTGATTCTCATCTCACATAACTTTATTAACAAAGGCAAGAAAATTGTCATTAAAATTCTTTATTTTAAGTTTTTTTTCAGATAGTTTCTTTAATTTATACAAATCTTTGACTCAGAGTGTACTTATCAATACAATTCCACAGAAGGAGATAATGCTAAGTATAAGAGACTTAAAAATCTTGATAAGTATTTGAGGCATATCATGGCAAAACCACCAAGTTGTCCGAAACTTGAAAAATGGAGTGAATATTGAAACCATATTACACTTGATGACAAATGTTAGTCATGGTCTCTGGAATATGACGATAAATAAATGATTCACTTACTCAGAGACAGAAATTGTAGACATACAACGCAGCTCCCCCAGATTTACGATAGAGTTTTACCTGAGCGTCACCTGACAGCATTCCACCATTCACGTGATCAAGGCCCTTAGTGGAAGGAGCCGAAACGTTGTATGTCTACAATTTCTGTCTCTGAGTAAGTGAATCATTTATTTATCATATTACACTTGTTGTAAGCTTTAAAATGAGGTGTCAATTATCAAATTTGGACACCTGTAACCGAAGTTTGGAACAAAATATACAAAAATTGCTTTGCATTAATTTATGTATTGTCTATTTGTTTATTTCTCAATAACTTTTGTCATTCCTTGCCCCATTTGTTTGTCTACCTTAAACTATTTTTTTTTTCATTTTGACCTCCAGGTACTGCCCGCCAGCTTTCAAAGTACAATGATCAAAATATTGGCAATCAGATGCAGTTTGTAAATGACCTTGATATGACCTCTGATGGCGTGGTATACTTTAGTGACTCTAGTTCGGAATGGCAACGTCGGGATAATGTCTATCTTCTCGGTGAGGGCTCTGCAACTGGTAGGATCTTTAAGTACGATCCAAGTACAGACCGCACTGAAGTTGTCTTGGAAGATTTAGCATTCCCTAATGGTGTTCAGTTGTCTCCGAATGAAGACTTCCTTCTCTTTTGTGAGACGACTTATGCAAGAGTTAATTTGTAAGTCTTGAGTTAAGGGTGAATTATTTTGTAAATGAAACCAAACACTGTATTGAGGAAATGTTCTTCTGAGGGTATGTTCAGATGCAAGTACTAAGTCGAGTGTAGCTCATTATTCAATTCCCAATTGACTCAGAAAACAAAAGGTACTGGGTGTGGGAAAACAGGGTTTCTTGCCTCGAACCTAGTGAAAATAAGAGATTTTAAAAATTTCTGCCAGGAATTTTCCCATTTTCCCATTACTAGTCGTTCATATGTGATTGGTCAATGCAGACTGGCTGTGATTTCTGCTTAGTCAATGCAGATTGAGATTGATTGAGATGATTATTCTTCTAGTGCACAATGTGTTAGCTCATTAGCATACGTTAATCTTGCTCTTACTGCTAGCACTAACTATACCCAGATTTTGCTTAATTGCCAACTTGCACTAATGCCTGTCTGGTTCAGACACAAACAATTGCAAACAGCATCATTACCATATATGTATTTTTATGGCTATAGATAGTGAACTTAACACTAAAATTTCAATCCCATGTAGGCGCTATTGATGGTTGTCAATCACAACCATTTGAGTTAAAAATAATAATAATAATTATTATTATTTTATAATTATTGTACTTTTAAAATTCATTTGTCATAAAAATTATTTATGTATGTTAGATATTTTCTGTTGTCAATTGTCTTTATATTTTGATTAAATTTACTTCCATTTATTGGTAAATCAGAAACTTTTATGAAAGATAAGGGGCGCTATTTTGCCATAGAAACAATGTTAAAACGTAATGCGATTTTATTGGTTGGATTCAGGACATGCGGCCCCTCCATGGAATTGCACTGTGGGCTATGTATTCTATGGAAGGTACTAGCCATTAAAATAATACATCTATGATCATTACACTATTCGTAATCCATGAGTATGAACATGCCATGAACTTCCTACTAAGACATTGCCAAGTAATTTTATTTTTTCACAAAAAACATTTCCACTTTCTAGTATTTTAGACTGGCTGTTTAGTTTAGTATTTTGTTAATCATTATAATTTCATAATAAATGAATAATAAAAAAGATATATATTTTTCTCTTTGTAGGTTGTTTCTTAAAGGCACCATGAAAGGTCAAGTTGTAAGTTTTATTGAGAATCTTCCAGGCTTACCTGACAACATTCGAGCCAGTAGTAGCGGTGGATATTGGGTTGGATTTGCAGTGGTTCGTAAGCCATCTTTCTCATTGTATGATATCCTCTCAAACAGACCATGGATAAAGAGTTATATTTCAAAGGTAAAGAAATTCATTAATAATAAATTAATGATTCATAAATTGCGATGATTTTCAAACATGTGTTATCCAAATATTTGAGGTCTCTCTCCATAAAATGAGTTGCATTGTAGGTGAGATCAAATAAAACGAATTAGCGACCTTGTTTACATCTGGTTTTGTGGGTATGTTTATAAATAGAGGGTGCTTTTTTCTATACTTCGCTGTGTAAAAGGAGCTCAAAAATGACAACTTTTTGTATTTCTTCGTTTGTAACTCATTCCGAACCGTTGTGATACATTCATAAATCCTTTTTACACTAGTTACGCTTTTATTAAATTGGAATGGATTAAACCTGTCAAATTTGCAAAGAACTATAAATAGTTCTAGGCCCAAACCATGCAGACAGTGCTGATCCACTAGTTCATATATGCCTCTCCTGAACTTGAATTAGGCATATTTCCTTTTATATTTAAATTAAAACATGATCAACTGTATTCTACTTAATCTAAGATTAAGGTAGATGTTTACTAATGCTTTAAAAATGATCATTCTTTCTATTTCAACTAATATCAACCAAATCTTTTTGGAACATTCACACTGGCCCTGTGTTATGAGATAGGACTTCACAGTTTGTTTTGGTTTTTGTACCCACGATGGCAAGTTTTCATGATGTCACAGGCCATCGCTAATTCGGTCTATTGAGATAATCACCAAAATAGGCCTGAAGTCAAATTTTTGTGAAATTTTGTTGTAATCAATAAGCACCATGGTACTTTTTATTATAATACACATTTTAAGTCAGTTTTCATGAAATTAAGTATCTTTCATAACAATCTTTTTAATCTTTTAGTTTATTGTTAGATTACTTTGTAAGCAATTTTCTCAAAACCATGTTTCCATACATGAAAACATCAAATGATCATATCTTTGGATAAAGTCAGATTACAGGTTATATGGTACTCAAGACCTATTAGGACCAAGAGACGAGTAGGCCAAATTGTCTGTGTTTAGGGTTCGTCACGAAGAACACACATCAATTAAAATCGGGCCCATAAACAAAACTCCAAAAACAAAAAAAATATATAGTTATCCCAATGTCCAATATCTGGTCCAATCAATATCTTTACTCTTGTCCATTGACTCAAATTCAATTACACTTTTTAGGCTATACACGACCACTTCCCTGTCGGTTCTTTAATCACTTTGGTGCGTCTTACAACGGTTAATTCATTACGTCACTTCTCCGACTTCACCTTGTATAACAATTGTTTACTTGTCCATACACCATTACCACCAAATAGTCACTGGCTAAGAATAATTAATAGTAAATATGTAGACTTTCATGGTGCTCTATTCGAGGCTCTAATAACTCAATTTTCCAACCATGAGACTCTATTGTGTTGAGACCTGACATATTATGTACCCACACAATTTTGCCTCACCATAAGATTATAATTGGTAGAATTAAATTAAGCTACAGATTTTGTTCTATATGTACCCACACAATTTTGCCTCACCATAAGATTATAATTGGTAGAATTAAATTAAGCTACAGATTTTGTTCTATATGTACCCACACAATTTTGCCTCACCATAAGATTATAATTGGTAGAATTAAATTAAGCTACAGATTTTGTTCTGGGTGGTGATATTGTAAATTGTAGAATGTAACTAATTCAACAACTTTTGTTATCCACAAGCAATAAAACACTGTTTTAATCCAATAACACTGAAATTTTATGTTTTTAAGTGATCGTAAAGAATGTGATCTGTCTAAGAAAGCCCTGGGTTAGGTCCAGGTCAAGACCTATTAGGACCAAGAGACGAGTAGTCTAAATTATCTGTGTTTATGCGGGTTCGTCACACATTCTGATCAGCTCTCATCAGTCCACCCTTATGTAAAATTTAGTTGCGCCCTATATATTTTTTCTCATACTTTAATACAATTGATTCTCCATGTGCAGACACCTCTCGTATGTGGACACCTACATAATGACCACTCATCCAAGAGCCTGTTGTTTGTTTTTCCTATCTATTCAGTGCATTTGGTACCTCTTGTAAGCAGCCATAAGCGACTGCGGACATTTAACTTAGCATTAAATTTAAAATTTGGATTTTTGTATAATTTGTTAGGTGTCACCACAAGTTGAGTGTTTTACAAAAAAAAAATCAAAATTGAATTATTGTTATGTTCAAATAGACTATATTATAAGCTTTTATTTGGTTTTTAAATTAGGTTAATAAATTGAGTGCAACTAGAGAAATAAAATTTTGAAATGTACACACCTGAAAACACACTTTGGATGAAATCGAATTTAAAGATAAGCAACTGTTTTTCCATTTATTTTGAAAAACAACCTTTACAAAATGTATTACAAAAATGTTTGTGTAAATAAATATATGAACAGGATGTTTGTAATCATAAAATTTATGTAGCAAACTTTCTAAAACAACAGAAATCAAATTTTTATCAAATTATGACTTTTGTCTATTTTAGTGAATATCTTAAAATGTCCTGCTGTACAACAAGAATCATTTTGTCACATTTTGTCAAATTTTGTCACAACTCATTTTGTCACCACACCTCACATTTACCTCCTATAAGCAGCCATCCCACAAATTTTGTGATGTTTGTGGAATTTGAATAAATTTTTTTTCAATATTATTATAATGCAATGAGTGAAAATCATTGCTGAACTGACCTTAAAAAAACTAATAAATATTATTTATTAAAATATGAAATATGGTCCTGTCCACTTACAAGAAATCCAACAGTACCTCTTTCCCAATTCAGATATGATATGAAATACCTTCTGATTCTAATATTTTTTTTTCAGTTTTTTTAATATAACTTTGTATACATTTTATTTACTTAGATTATTCCAGTAGACTTCTATCAATGGCTTAAACCAAAATACGGACTGATTGTGGAGTTGGATCGAATCGGTAACATCAAGCGGAGTTTGCACGATCCAAGTGGAACCATAGTTCCAGCCTGTAGTGAAATCCTCGACACGGGTGATGCACTATATTTAGGTTCATATTATAGTGAATATATTGCAAAAATCAACTTAAAATGAGAAATAAATCTATATTGTTTAATTAAATATACCTCTCAGGATTTATAAAAACAGTTTATATCAATTACTATATTCCTGTTGTAATAGCCCTGCATTGGGAATTGTAAGTATTTTAAAAAAATATTTTTAAAAGTCATTTTATAGAAAAGGTAATAAAAAATGCTCTGAAAATAATGTTTCACTTAAAAGTACAAAACAATTTTTTGTAAGTGAGGTAAATTTTTAAACTCTTCTATTTTTAGGATTTATTTTTATATGTGATGTTGAAAACATTAAAGAATTATGTTTGTTTTATTTTTAGCCAATTTTTGTATAATTTTGTACATGCCTCAGTTTGTTTTTCTATAGTTTTGTCAAGAAAACTGATAAATTCTATAAAACAATAATTAAAAAAATGTTCCAAAAAAAAACCCTGGATGACTCCTGGACTTATAAAAAGTAGTAAAAACAAACATAAGCTTTACAATAAATTTATTAAGTCACAAAAATTACAGGATAGAGACTAGACTTGCTCCAAGTCTGTATATTATATTTTCAATTTTTTAATAAAGTGCGCCACCAACGGATGATAAAGTTTT
>JAOTQE010090683.1:0-25000 GCA_025631205.1 Nesometra sesokonis
ACAAATGCGCTTTTGATCATTTATTTATATCTGGAATTAGCGCTTTATAAATGTTTTATATTATTATTATTATTAATGTATCTCTATGACTATTTGTATTGATAATGACTTCAACGTTGTGTACGAATAATTCGTTTCCATTCATTTAGCATGGCCCTCATAGTTTTTAAGTATTCTGAAATCCAGTTGTATTTGTGTTTTTTGTGTATTTTTTTAACGATTTCATGTACACATATAAACGCATTACCATTTATAATGTTGTTAATTTTGAAGATTTCGGAATTAATCCAGTTACTAAAATATAATGGTATATTAATAATGCATATATATTTGTTTCCCACAAACTTAGCTCAATTATGTTATTGTAGCTTTCTGGGCAACAAAATTGACAATCATTAATACATATAATTGCTTTTGCAATCGATTTGTAAAAAAAAAGGTGGTAATATTAAACCTGTGGTAGTTTTGTTAAGTTCAAGGTTGTAATTTCTGGTGCAATATTTTCAAAATACTTTAACGGCAAATATTTCCATTTTTCATCTTCATTATTACTTTCATATAATCGTTTGTACCATTTTATTTTAAATGCTGTTACACGTGATAAAAGGAATCATAGTCCTCCTTGACTATAATCTGTATACATAGTGCTTCTCTTTTATTTTATCATTTTTATTTTTCCATATAAACTTAACTATAATCTTTGCAACCATTTGAATTACATTTTCTGGCACATGAAGAATACTAGCATTTTGTGCGTTTTGACAAACCTAGTGTTTTGACTATAGTTATTCTGTCGAACATCGTTAAGTTTCTTTTTCCCCAAGCTGCTGCTTTCTAAAGAATCAAGCTTTTCTTTCCAGTTTCTTTGATAACAATACTTTTTTGTCATTTCCAACATATATTCCTAGGATCTTTATGGGACTTACAGGCCAGGATATGTTGGCTGTCATGCTTTTAATCTTACTCTTTTGTTGTCTACCTAACCATAGTGCATTAGTTTTCTCCTTGTTTAATTTTAAACCTGATACGTGGGCAAAATCTTCAACTATTGGAATGCTGTTTACTATGCTCTTTTCATTTTTCAGAAAAGAACAGTATTGTCTGCAAGTTGCGCAATATTTATTATTTGATATTATTCTTGAAACGTTGCCATACGTTATTCAAGCAAGCTGTTGTTGATTTTTTGCCGTTCGACAATAATTATAATTTTGTGTTTACCAACTTGGCCTACAATTAATCTAAAAATGTGACTGACCATGCGATATTACAATAGGAGAGATTTGAGGCAATAAGTGTGTTGTATAAAGAAATTAGAATATTTGATGCTATAAAATTTAAGTTTGTTGAGAACATCAGTGGTTTTTGAAATTTGTTTGATATTGAGTCAATGTGAAACTTTTAATTCAATTGTTGTCTATTTGTATAAAGGTGGGAATGACAAAGCCCATTGATGGCGGTATAATATATAGCGATCTGGATATTGAAGCGATTTCTAAAACTAAGTAAGTATTTGAGATTTCACTTCTTAATTATTTTATGGTTAATTCCAATCCTTCGAATGTAAACTCGCACCTAATACGGTAGGTACTAAGCCATGTTACCGGTAAATTACATATCATACTCGAAATATACTGTAGAACAAAAAAAATACTACTGAAATTGTGGACCATTTGCACTTTCACATTGATATGATTTAAGTATAACTTCCTTTCCATCAAACCTTGCAAATCATCGGAGGGTTATAACTTATGAACGCTTTTAAAAAGTCAACAATAAACGGTATTCAGGTTTTCTTAACAATGTTTGGCTCCACCAAACATTACATCCAAATCATAGAAAATGGTGATTAGGCTTTAGCAACAAACATTTTGGTTACACTTTCTCCGCACTTATAAACAAGAACCTGCTCAAATTTGCTTGAGTAATTGTTATTAATGGGTAACATTTTAGCTTAAAAATCACTTTCCCTACCGCCCCTATCCTAAATTAAATAGGAAGGGCAAATAAGTTTTTTTTTGTCTATTTATGGGCCTACTACAGGACTACAGGTGATTATATATCGCTAACCCTGTTTCATTATCTTTTATTTCTAGTTTTGCTATCGACTTGATCAACTCCAGCAGTTCTGGAAGTACTCCTGACATTGCTGTTCGTATTTACGTGGATTTCGATAAGCGAAAAATTGAACGCAAAGCGCGAATAAATGGTAAATGGTCAACTGCTGTCGTCAGTGCGCCTGGATTTATGTTCCAAAGAAGTTTGACATTTAGAATATACATAGCATGTGGACAAACTAAATACACGGTAAGAATAACACCTATATAGAATACAGGCGCAGATCCAATGGGGCCACTTGCAGTCCCCCACCCCCACCCTGTCATCGAAAAAAAATAATAAAAGAGTTATGCTCAGTTCAGACTATCAAATTTATTTGACAAAAAAAACTTTAGTTGTATCCATATATCATAATAAAAATTTTATTTAAGGTAATGGTGTGACAATCATGCCCAAATATAGGCATGCCAAAGTTTTTTTTTTCAAAAAAAGATTTTATAGTCTGGACACGCCTTAAAATGTGTAAAGAGAAAAACACGTGCCCCATCATACAGTCATATTTTTGACTGGGGATCCGCACTTTTCGAGTGTATAGTCCAAGATGCTCTGTATGAGCGTCTAGAGGATTATCCTCTCCACTACCAAGCCCACCCCCTGGCGCAGTCAGTCTTTCTGTACCCTTCCAACTGTAAAATGGGTCTGGTCTGTGCTCCAACCCCCGTTTAGAAAATGTCTGGATCCTCCAATGATCTATTTTATTAATTATGTATTTGAATGATCCCATTTGCAAAACACTGAATAAAACGTGTTTAGATTTTTTGTGGGGGAGGGGTTAGGTTTGGGTGGGGTGGGCGGATAGAAAGCCTGTTAAATCAGGTCGATTGTATTATATTACGGCTTCAGAATAATGACAGTTGTGGAAGAAAAACTCCTTCAAATTGTAACAGGTCAACTTCTCTGTAACACTCTAAAACAGATTATTGTATTGGTTATATTCTGCGTAACGATTGCATTTGGTTTGATTGACTGGAAAAACTTTCATATTTCTTTTTCTAGTCCACGTGCAAGTGTTTGACCACGCGGCGTAGTGTTCCTCTTTATCAAAATAAGAATTGCAATCCAAGTTTTTTTAATTTTCGCACGTGACTGTGTATTTTACGCCGATGACACAATAGCTTGAAATAAGGCAAGCATGGCTTTGCAAACGATTGATAGTTACAGATTTTAGCATAAATAAGTGTTTGTTTGAAAATAATTTTCTGGATAAATATTAGTACAGTAAATATCAATGTGTAAGTCTTTCAGTCACGTGACAAATTCCTTTGCTGACGTATCGTCTGACAACACACACTGTACATGGGATTGCCTAACTGATGGTAACGACTTTGACCAATAATAAATAGGCCTAAGCCCACTGTACTATAGTTTTGTCTTCTAAATCGAAATATTTCAGTACTTTTTTCCTATGAACATACATAAAAGCTGGCATGTTTATCCATTCCTTCGGTATAAGGCATCATGAGGCATATTTTAATTTAAACGCAACTAATGGAACTTTTACAAGTGAATTTTTCTACGTTCAATGAAACTATACTGGTTTCAGTATTGGTCTGGTGGTTTTGCTGTTTAATTAACAGTAGTAAGCATAGATACTACAGTCACTTATTCAATTGACCAATAAACCATATTAACGTATTGGAAATTCAGTTTCACAATGGTCTAGATACATAGATTAGCAAATAAGCCATCTTCTTATTTTTTGGCTTTAAATTTTCTTTTCATTTTGCTGACTAATTTCATTCACATTTAAAACAATGTTTGTAATAGCCGTTTGTTCTTGGGAGGCTATCATTTATTTTATACCAACAGAGTATGGGCTACTTTGATCATATAAGGAGGGGCCGTAACAGTCCACACCAGTGGAAAAGCACAAATTCTTAGAACGTCTTGCACTACGCATATTTGTTGGTATTTTTAATCATGGACACGGACTTGTCATAATTATTGTTACTGTTGTGCTAATACTTAAAGCATAGGCCTAAGTAATATAGTAATGGTAAGTTATTTGATTACTCATATTTTATAGAAAACAATTGCATACGAATGTGTAAAGTGCGTTTAACATTTTTGTCCTTAAATTCTTAGGTTCAAGTGATGTTATTTTGTATGCATAATCATAAAATTATAGTATTCTTTTATTATGATTATGTATATTGTGAGGGTAGATACCTATGCGTTAAATAGAAGGTCATAGCGAAGCGTTTTCTAAAGGCATTTTAGTTATTAGGTTCTTTGTTATTAATTATCTATCATATTACAAACACGCATGTATTTAAGTTTCATTATAGTTTGTGATTTGATAAAGGGCAGATTTGTTGATAATAGGCATATTCTATAATTTCACACCAAATATAATTCTTTTGCAACTTAATTTCATCTGGATTTGCTTCTCTATATACACTCTTTCGGTCGGTCGATTAATTGGCTGGTTGGCCAGTGGGTTCTAATGAAATTTAGCATCTTAGCTCTCTTCTGTTTATCCTACCAGTCTCAAATTTACGTTTAGCAGGTTGATACAAAACTTACTTATTTGGTTACTTTGTTTCGTACTTGGTAGTTTGGCCCTTTTTCCAAACAATATTATGGGCCTAGCTGTAATTTGGTTACATGTACCTTAAAACGCAAAGGCAGTGGGATAAATTCTTCCTTTTTTTATTTGTAAAATTCAAATCGGAGCACAGGACGATTAAATTCAGGAATGGGCTCCACTAAACAGTACTGCAGGGACAACGGAACGTGGACGACGGAACCTGTATGGCAGTAAGTACGTCGGCTGCCGAACCATACTTTACCGTGGTCATATCTCAATTTCGTTAAATTTTAACACCTTACAAATATTTTTAAGGAAAAGGAGTGCAATTTCCAAGGATCTAGAAATTCCATATCCTATTTTCACCTCAGCCCCCGGACCATGGTGTGGCAGAGGTGCTACAGAAACTTAAAACATTAATAAAAGAAAGTGCTATTTTCGACGATCTACGGGTGTTAAATTCTTTAAATTTTCGAAACCTAACCTCAACCAATGGTTTACCAGCCAACTTTTTTGGCTCCAATGCGTGAGACAAACCGCGCCACCACTACCTGGACCACATCCTCTCCCGTTTCGATCTGAGAAGCAAAAATAAAAATTTAAAAAATGGGACGTTTCTGCCAAAATTATCGCTATTTGGGGGCGGTTTACCGTATTTTGCTCTATATTGTGTCTTGCGCGAGAAAAATTATTGAAATGACTGTTTATGAGTGAGAATTCTGTTAATGCCTGAGTTATGCGTGAGACGTCAAAAATAGGCTCCAATGCATGAGACTCACGCATAATGCGTGAGAGTATACAATGGTGCCCATAATATGAGGACCCTCGGGACCAATGGAAGGGGTTTAGGGGTTAGAATCCCCCTTTTTTCAGCGAACACTCTTTTCCAGCGAACCCCCGTTTTTAACAAAAGAGGATAAATTTTGTATTACAGAAAGAGGATAAACTTTACTTTGCCAAACTATCTTATCTTAAAGTTGTACGGTATTTCTTACACTAAATTGTGACCTGTACTGTACATGCTTTCAAAAGTGTAAGGCTCCGGCTTCGGGGGATTGTCCCCGACCCCACATGCACTTGGCCCTTTACCCCACTGGGACCCTTATGTGGGCTCCAGGACCGCACGCCCAGAACCCCTTTAAGGTATCCTGCCTACGGGCTTGACCCTCCTATCGTACCAATCAGTATGTTCTTCCACCGCAACAGCATTGCGTTCTTTGAAAACGGAGCTACAACTACCACGCCATAATCCCACATAGAATATTTTTTTTCAACAAGGCCTGAATGCTTCTAATGTAAAATGTGAAAACGGAAATAATCTGATGCTATTTAAAAGTATTGGCTTGTCCAAGATATCTAAATACCAGTACCGTTGATAATCTATATACTGGATTTCACATTAATAGATGTTGTTGTTTGAAACATGATCTAAATCGTTTTATCAGCATACATAACAATTTTAAACTGAACTGAAATTTAATATTAATCATTTTTTTAATTAAAAATAATATTCGATGTAATTGATAATGGCGCCGCTAATAATAAATACAGGCCGGCTGGTCAGGTGTTTGCCGGGCCACTTTTTGACAAATGTAATAATAATAATAATAATAATAATAACAATAATAATAATACTAATAACAATAACAATAACAATAATAATAACAATAATAATAATAATAACAATAATAATAATAATAATAATAACAACAATAATAATAATAATAACAATAACAATAACAATAATAACAATAATAATAATAATAAAAATAATAATAAATGTAACAAAATGTGTAGATTTTCAAACTTTGCCTGACCACTGTTATAATGCTTGCGCAGGCACTGGATACCCATCGCTTCCCACTTTTTGGACACGCGCACATACTCATTCCCACTGATTATTTCTCACAACTTCAATATTCACGCTTTTGGAATGAAACACTAGAAACATAGGGTCTACGTCCTATAGAAGACATCAGATACAAACAACTGTATATGGATAAAGAATGAACAATTATGCACTCATGTTAATTTATTGATGTACTTTCTGACATGGTCATTTCAATTTTCATTCCTTAATGATCACCAGTATGACTACTTCAACACTAACCTAAATCCAGAATATCGAATTTTATTTGACAAAAAACTTTGATGTACCAGGGAACAGTTAATTGTTCCCTGGATGTACTCATATGGTAATGATATATCCATATATGGTATTGATGCGATGTTATCATGACCAAATATAGGCATATCAATTTTTATGATAATGATAAATAGACCTATGCTTACCAGCTACCAATTACCTGGGTTTCCAGCTAGCTTCTAGTAGTAAAAATCCTTAGATCCATCTTTAAAATTGTTTTTTGTTATCGTACTATTGCGAAATTAGAGTGAATTGTATTGTCGTCATGTTTGCTCATTCCCTCATATAAAAAGTTCTACTTTATTTTTGTTTTGATTGAACTATTGCAAAATTAAAATACTAGATGAAATACATTTTCAACAACCTGACATGTAAATTAACTGACCTTCCTTCTCAAATTAAAGATGTATTGTCACTTAAAAAATGACAAAAAATAGACTTTGGAAATAACTTGCTAGTTTCGAAGAAATATATAAGTTATGACCATGAAACTAGAAATTAGGGTATTTTAAAATTATTTACCTCAAATATTACAATGTTATATGCTAAAAATCAGCCAAAACCACAAAAAGGCTGGAAGCCTCTTACATTTTTATCATTTTTTAGTGTAAAAAATGTAATTAAACAATTTTTATATACACCAATATCTATTCTCAAGTTCATAAATTTGATGTTACTTTATTATGAGCAAGTTAACTTCAAAATGTCATTTATGTTTTGGTCATTTTCAAGTGACAATACATCTTTAATATATCAGATGCAAATCGACGGAATGAAATTGTATACTTTACTTGATATATAAATTAACTGATCTTTCCACTATTTAGGTCTACAACTAAACGTCTAATAATTTTCGATAGTTATAATTAGTATACTTTGAATCACCAGAATCCAGAATCATTCTCCCACGACTTCAAACTCTTTGTCAATGGCTATATCCAGAAAGTCAGTGTGGGTTTAGAGCTAGAAGCTCAACAATCGATATGGTATTCACTGTTAGACAAATCCATGAAAAGTGCAGAGAGAAAGGACAAATTCTTTTTATGACCTTCATTCATCTGACAAAGGCTTTTGACAGTGTTTATGGAACTGGACTCTATACTGTCTTGGTGAAGTTAGGATGTCTTTCAACACTTTACAACATTGTAAAATTATTTCACGATGAAATGAAAGCAAGTGTGATGTTCGATGGGATGAAGTCGGCTTATGGGTGTGAAACAAGAATGTGTGATGGCACCAGTACTCTTTAACATTTACTTCTTGAATAAGTTCTGCACTGGGGATACACTAGAGAGGGGTGTACCTGCATTTACAGAATGGACGGAAATCTGTTCAACGTTAGACGATTTCAAGCACAAAATAAAACAAAGAAATTCACAGTCAGAGAACTATTATTTTCTGATGATGCTGCACTCATCGCACGCAGTGAGGAAGATCTCCAACAGCTTAGGATCAAATCTCTGTGGCATGCAAGAACTTGGGCCTTACCATAAGCACTAGTAAAACTGTTACAATGTGCTCAGATTCAGGATACCACACTAGAATTGTTTTTTTTTGGAATGGGAGAAGGATTGTGAACACTTCTGTTAACTGGGCCCTACCATCAGAAAAGCAGTAAACCTTGACAAGGAGATCTCGAACAAAATCAGCAAAGCAGTCACAACTTTTGGCAGGATCAAGCAGCGGGATTGGCAGAATGGAAAACTTTCACTACCAAAATGAGAGTTTATGAAGCATGTATACTCTCAACCTTGCTTTATGGATCAGAGTGCTGGACCATTATGCATATCAACTAAGTATACCCAATGTATTCCATTTTCGTCTACTCAGAAAAATATTGAAAATATGGTTTGATAAAATCACAAACATGGAAGTACTGACGAGAAAAAAGTCAATCATGAATACACACCTTTATTGGTCTTAAAAAGCTTAGGTGGCTTCTTGGTCACGTTGAAAGAATGGAGGTATATAGAATACCAAAGAAAGTTCTATATAGTGAAACTCAAATTGGAAAAAGGAATGCCGGAAGTCCTAAACCTAGATATATTTATCAGATTAAGAGAGATTTGAAAAGATTTGGTATCAGTGAACAGAAATGGCGTGTTGGAGCAAGTGATAGAGTAGACTGGAGAATAGTTGGTAGCAGGAAAACAGAAGTGCCATGGAGAAGTGACAAATCAGCAAAGAGAGAGAAAGAAGCAGATGAGGCGTGCACACCATTATCAGAAATGATCGACGGAGCCACGATGATGATCACGTTCAACCACTAGATAATCAAATTAACTGATCTCTCGAATTAAGATATCTCATAACTATTGATAGTCGTGATGACATACAAATTCAACCACCTAATATTTTAATAAACTGATATTTATTCTCTTCATTAACAAATTAAAGTATCAGATAACCCTCAATAATCTTGATGAAATATATTTTATACACCTGATATTTAAATTAACTGATCTTTTTTCGCTACCAATGGGCGTAATTTCAAACAGGTTTTTCAAGTTTTGAATCTTCTTGATGCAGTATGATAATAACTACTTTACCCACCTTGTATTTAAATTAACTTATCTTTTTTTCCCTTATATACAAATCAAATTATCAGATAACCATCAATGGTCGTGATGAAATCTATTTCAACCACGTTCTTCAAGATTTGTCTCTTGTTGATACCGTTTCCCTTCTCGGAGAGGACATCAGCGTAAACAAACTAGAGATGAGAAATGCAACTCTTCCTTTAGTAAGTAAATACATCTGTGTGTACCGTTATTCAATACTTTCCTAATCCAAAAGAGTGAAAATTCACTCTTTTGGACTGAATTTAAAGAATTGAGAGTGATCTACTAACCACTCCTAAAGAGTAAATTATCAGTACTCCAAATCCATTGTATTGGAGGGAATTTTCTGCAAAAAAGTGATCACACTCATTTGGAGTAACTTTTTGTTTATTTCCGGCCTGCAGTGGTTCCTCAAAGATTGAATTTTCATTCTTTTTACATTTATAGAGTATTATCACATTTTGATTAATCATTGTACTAAGCCTTGGCATTGTTGTGTGATAGGGTGACCAGTTTCTTTCCACACCGCCTTTTTAACCTCCTGGAATATTCCCACCAGTTACTAATTCACAGCTGAGGAAACTGACAGTGGTCCTCACCTAGAATTGAACCCGGTTTATCGGCATGACAGTCGGGTATCCTAACCATTTTACTACCTGTTTTATGCATGCCTGTCTTTCCATTCCAAGGTCCCGTGTTCCATCCTGGCAGCACGCTAGAATCTTCCATATGACCTAACAGCACAACTCCCTAAGCCTCATAATGGATCTTTGGTTTAGAAAGCATGAGTGAAAGCTTTTGGGGTGTTAGGCTCTCTTAATTAAAAACGATTTTTTTTTGTATTGTATATGAAAAAAAGATAAATAAATGCAATGTAATTTAAATGACGAATTTCTCATGCTGTTACTGGCGAGAAAACTTGCTGTTGCGTAGGACCCGAAAAAAAAATATATTAAATTTATGACATGAAAATAATTTAACAATACGGTAACCTCACCTTAATTGTTGGTAAAAAAATCTATCAGGTTAACTCATTCGTATGCTTTTAAACGCTTGCAGGGTACAGTATTTGGCACTCAACACTTTGATAGATCAGCTGACGCAAAACAAATGAAGAAAGCATTAAAAGACAAAGGTAAGTCTGGATTATATCTTTGAAATTTGGTGCATAAAAGTGAGTTAGAAAATAATTTGAAACGAGTTATATTCATCTATAAAGCTAACCGTTCTGTAAAAGTTTGAGCCTCACTGTAGCTTACAATGTATTATATATTTTCAATAAATGCCTAATCTATGATAATAATCCTCTTTTATAGATGTTGACCTAAAAACAGTTACAGACATCTTAGTGAAAAGATCCAATGAACAACGACAGATTATCAAATGGCAGTTTAAAAATGACTACAAGAAGGTAAGCCCATCGTATTTTTTTTAATTATCTATACAGAATGTTTATCTGCACATGGTGCTTCGTATAGACTTTAGGTCCATTTTCTGAGTTGACCTGTTGTTTTATGTCTTTTATTGTAGGTAACTGTTTTATACAAACCACTGAACAAGTTCATTTCTACATTTAAATAAACAACATAATTTAGATAATATTTATTAGATTAGTGACGTGGAACACAAGTGAGAAAAAATACTTCTTTTTATTTTTCGTCTTAACAGTTGATCACTTTATTTTTCAGGATCTCGATGTTGAGCTGGACAAACGCCTAAGTGGTGATATGTCAGAGGTCATTGTTGGTCTTCTTGATACGCCGGAAGTGTATGACGCAAAGTGCCTGTACAAAGCAATGGAGGTAAATTTTAAAGGGCAAAGGTTTTGCTATAACCCTATTTCATTTAAATGTGAGTCTAAAAAACAGAACAATTTTTAAATTTTCTCATGTTGCCTTGGGTATACGACAGGTAAACCACAGGTAAAAAGCACGTGCTTGTTCTTATTTTGAAATTAAAATGAATGTGAGGTATCACCACACATGAGTCATATCATTGGTGAGATCAAATTTAGATACCGGTAATCACCAAAATATTTCTGAAATAGTTTTTTTTTAATGTTTAATCAATTACTAGTTAAATAGTATTAAAACATTTTAGGGCAGTTTTTGTATGCAGAAAGGTGTCCTTTGTGCTTATTTTCTAAGATAGGTTTATAGATTACAATGTACGTGATTTTCTGCAAACCACGTTTTAATGCATACATTTTAAATGCACAAACTTTGGATCTACTCACTGTAAGAATGTCATTTAAAGTCTAAAATTACAGATTATATTGTTCTTTTGAAATGTATCAATAACTACATGGTTTTTAATGTCCCACCATGAGATTAAAAGGCTGGGGGGGTGGGCCCCAGGGCCCCCCGTCGGGAAAGGCTGGTCCCCCGTCGGGGAAGATTGACCACTTTTGTCGGGGAAAAGAAAAATATTGTATAAGTGACTCCAACAATTGAAAACACACAAACACACATAAAACGGGCCAAAAAGGGGCAAATAACGTTTTTTTTTGTTTTTTTTTTTTGCTCATCAAAACCAAACGGGTAACCACGCCCACCCGGACTTCCCTCCCTGTCGGGGACCATGGCTCCCTGTCGGAAACCATGGCCCCCGGTCGGGGACCATGGTCACCCCCCCCCCCCGTTGGGCAGATCCTGGCGCCACCACTGCACCTTTACCGCTCTTAGTTAAAAAAGTTTAGGCCCTATTGATTTTATTCTACCTTTCTTTAACAGATACAATAGTTTGATTTGACATTGATTACTACATTAGCTAAGGAATACAATTTTAACATGGAGATGTGGTAGTTGTTTAATACACCAGAAAACTGATTGAACACTTGTGCATAAGGATTAAT
Source organism: Nesometra sesokonis (assembly GCA_025631205.1). Taxonomy (NCBI): domain Eukaryota; kingdom Metazoa; phylum Echinodermata; class Crinoidea; order Comatulida; family Antedonidae; genus Nesometra; species Nesometra sesokonis. The sequence continues at coordinate 12,207 of JAOTQE010090683.1, forward strand.
ATTGACACATGAGGCCTACTCTCCCCATCCCATAACCTGTTTCGTCTACATTACACTTTCTAACCAAAATATTGATTAAACAGTTATCATACAGTAATAAATCCATTTTACCAAAGAGTTTCGTTCATCTGGACTCTTAATATTATAACTGAATGTTGGCAAATTAGTAACTTTAGGTAGTAAGTAGGCCTACTATCAAGGGAACGTTGAATGAAAACAAGCTAGAAACTATAAATGAATTCATTTTCCATGAATCATACATAATACAGATTACTGTTCAAAAATAAATCGTACAATACTGTGGATTATTTGAAATGTAAATCAACTTACCGTTTACTTTCCAGGGTATTGGAACAGATGAGAAAGCGTTGATTGGTATTTTATTGTCACGTGACAACAAGGTAATAACAAAGACCAACATCTGTAGCTTTAATGAATCATGCTAATTAGATGGTCGTTACGCAGACGACAGATTTTTCAACTTATTGATTTTAAAACATTTATGTTTTTATTTTAAATTGTTTATGATAAAATTTAAAAGAAACATCTGTGTTTAACCTAATAATATTCAATTTGATCTCTAATAATTTGATTTGATCTGCATATATACGCAGTATGTATGTTATGTCTTCAGTTATGATTGGAATTACATCAGAAGACTGTTTGTATTGTCACCATATAGTGTATAAATCAATACACATTTGATTTATGGTCAAACATTCTAAACAAACACATGTAGCCATATATTTCTACTTTCGCAGCATATTAATTTTTCCATCAAATTTAAACTCTCAGTATTATGCAAACAAGATATATATAATATGTCTAGTGCTACTGTTTTTCACAAAGTCTGCCAACCAGCATAAAACTAAAAATCTATCTAATCAGATTAACGATTTATACATTTTCTTACAGCGGCTAACCGAAATAAAAGGCGCCTATGAGGAACGTGAGTCATTTCGTTTTATACTTTTAATATTAGTGAGTTTTAGCAAATATAAGAAAGTATACTCCAAGCAATGAGATACACGCCATCAATGGCGAATTTAGGACGTATCGGTTTTTGTTTTCGTATTTCGTCATGTTGCGAAACCTCGCATTTTCTGCATATTTTCAGTGACACTGAATAGGCACATATTACACGCGCGTACAGAAAGGTAAGCTTAGAAATGCATCTATTTGGCCGTGTTTCCGCATGAAAAAAAATATCCGATAAAATATCGAGATAAAAATTATCTGATAAATGTGCTGCAGAAACCGGGATTTAACCTTTGCTGGCGTAATAAAATTATCCGATAATTATCCGATAATATTCCGATAATTATCCGATAATTAACACAAATGCAATAATTTTTAACGGGGTCAACCTTGATCTTGTTTTTGCGACGATTTCACCGCGGTGCCATCAGTGTGCCACGCGAGGGAAAGGGAAATTATCAAAAAATCAACGGAAGTTACCGGACTCACATATGGTCTGCATTGAGTTTGCGCAGGATCCTTTTTCTAAATTGATTTGATTGGATGATATTTTATCGGATAATCTGTTTCTGCGGAAACGGCATTTGTTAACCACTGCATGCACGCGTTTTACGTCTTTTTACGCATATTTGTGTATGCGGGAATGACAGTCTGTGCCTCTTCGTCGTATCATGGCGATATCCTTACTTGGATATATCTTCAAGGACCAAGGCTTTATGTGGTTTTCGGTGACCTTTAATCCTGCTGTAACAGTACATTTTACACCGGTTAAATTCTTCAATCTTATTCATCTTTCTTTTCCATGTTAGACCACTGTCCTTTCTCTACTCTATTGAACCATTGCTATTTTGCTTGGAATTTGTTCAGTTGTTATGACATTGCCTTTGATCGTGATTTAGCGACAAATGTCTTTTCTTTAAAACTTGTTTCTTGTTAAGCGTTAAGAAATCTTTCTCCATTTTTTATAAACCTTATTTTATTATCAAATGGTTTTACATTTTTTATTGGTATTATTGTCGATTTTAACAATTGACAGATTAAATCAGTTTATTGACCAGGTCTGTGAAAATGCCGTGAATGTAAACAGTTTACTAGTGAAATATCGCGATAATGCAATTGTGCTAAAATTAGTTGTAATTTACTTAAACGTAACACGTTTTTTTTTTGCTTGTTGATGAAGTATCTGCTCTGATCGGGACAGTTTTAAGCGTAGACCTAATAAGACTTTTCGATCAAGTGATCGCAGTCTTTACTAAATCTCAATAAAGAGGTCAAGACATTGGGCCTCAATGTGTCCTCGTTCAATGCACTTATCGATGTTTCTTTAGTCTGCACATTTGCATAAATTGGTATCTGCAAGTGGTATTAAGTTGGTCGCAGTGGTCCGAATTACGAGGCCATGAGTTTAGTTCACCATGGTCAAGTTTCTTGTTTCCTCGTGAAAGGAATGTAATATTCTTTAGTCTACACAGTTTGGTATCAAATGGTACCAGTACAATTCCAAGATGAGTAATCTGTTATGGACTATCTTTAATCCAGGGTAGTACTTACCATTTTTCGCGCTAACATTGAGTAAGCTCAAAAACCATACGGGTCACTTAGCCTTGAAATAGTTTTTGCTTTGTTTTTAAGTAGACTTCAAAATATCATTTAAACGTTGAGGATAGGACTACAAGGATAAAGTTAAGTATATAAACAGTAAATCCTCATCGGTGTTCATTTATATCATAAAGTCAATATTCAATTATGTAATTCATTTATTTTTCTTTTTTAACAAGTGTATAAGCGGAAGCTGTTGGATGATTTGAATTCAGAAACAAAAGGGCATTTTAAACATCTGCTGGTTTCATTTGCTAAGGTACGGTTAATTAGAATTTCTGAAAGAATATCTTCTGTAATGAAGGTACCTTTATTCAAACCTTCGTTGAAACTCATAAACATATGCCAAGCCTACAAATAATATTATTCCATTCAAGTATTGCTGTCATTTATTTTTTATTCATAAAATAATCGATTTAAGCAAAAGATATTTATTATTATGTTTTAAATGATAATATTCGCAATGCAGTGTAACCTCAATTTTACATTCCTCAATTTTATGAACCCTCAATTTTACATACGCCTAAAATCAGCTAAAATTGTAATTTTTCAGCCTTGAACATTGACTTTTGAGGATATATTGTAAAATATGTGTTCAAATTAACCAGTATATAAATTCAATATATTAAAAATCTCCTAAACAAAATACAGTAGTAGAACGGTAAGTGAATGAGGCAATAAGTAAGGAAGAAAACATATAGAACGCCATAACTCAATCATCGGATTTATATACCCCTTCTGGTCCTTTACTTGTTGTACTGGTCCCTGGTATACAGGTGCTTTGTAGCTTTGAACCACCGCTGCCACCATGTACTGGAATCCGTGATCGAGGGCAAGGCACAATAATATTAAAAAGTCGAAAGTATATTTCAACAAACAATATTTAATAAAAATATGAGCGAGTACAATGATTTAGACTGATGTTGATGTCACAAAAATCAAAACTCAAAACTAACTAAACTTAACTACATACAGTATTTGCTTTATATGATGGGGACAGGAAGTGAAGTGGAGGTGCTCTATAATTAGGGAATACACATCCTGGATGACTTTCCTCCGAAATCCAACCTCAGAAATGTGTACAGAGTAGAGTGGACCCAGGAGAAGAAGTAGATGTGAATAGCCTTAGCGTTATGTATAAGGTAGAGAGTCTATGTTACACTTGTGAATCGATGATTTTCTGTATTAATGTAATTCAATAGTATCGGTCGCTTATCGTTTTCTCTTTATACCTATAGGCCGAACGAGACGAGAGCGATAAGGTGGATTTAGTACGAGCCCGCCGTGATGCCAAGGCAATATTTGATGTAAATATATTTTTTTAATTAAATTATGCTAATTCGCTGATGATGGTTTCTTAGAAAAGAAAACAATTAGGCGCCCAGTCATAAACTTTAACATGTTAGGTTATGCGGCTCTGAACCTAACACCGTTTAATTTGTTGACTCGTCATCTAAACCACCCTGCTATCAACAATTTTTCACGATACAGAATTTTTAAATCCATTTGCAGACATCTAATAAGTCCCTAATTAAACAATCAAGTTTAATGACGCTGTTTGCAACATCCGAAAGATGATAAAACTTTATATCAGACCAAATTAGTAATTATAGCATTTAGGCAAATATATATACCTATTACATAATAATGGGACATACTCAGTGTTTTTTATTTATAATTTATTAGACAAAGCAAACACTATACAGTAGATTTCCATGTGCATTATAATGTCTGCATTATAATGTCTGTGTATTGACGATATTTACTTTTTCTTTTTCTAACAACTAGGCTGGAGAAGGACAATGGGGAATTGACAAATCAGAGATAAATGATGTCCTAATTAGCCAAGGTGATGCACAATTGAGGGCTACATTTAGGGCATACAACGAGGTAATTATAGCAATTAATAGCGAGGGGTTCTTTGTACTCATGCAAAAAAATATACATACTGTAATTGATTTTTCTCACCGCACCTCTTATACAATCGATAGGGAACAGCGATAAGAAACAGTATTGTTGCGGTAGCATATACTATTCGAAGGGAAGGGAATTGAGAGAAAAAGATACCAAAAAACGTCTGTAAAATCTAATTAAATCGCATAAATTATAATAAGGAACATGCGTTAAAAGCAAATGTGTATGCGCAGTAAATTGTGCTGAGTGGAGTTTTGAGTCTAATAACAACACACAAACCTAGAACATAACCATCGGCTGATTTACGTTTACGAATTAGAGACTGTAAACTGACTCAATGGCCGAGCGGGTTGAGTCTGCTGGCAAATACTAAGCGACTTATGCAGAATCATGAGTTCGCGGTTCAATTGCTGGATATGATACATTTTTAACACATATTTACTCAAAATTCCGTTAATTGAGATTCATTTTCAGTTTGGTGTTTAATTTCAACCTTAGCTTGTCAATTTTGTTTCTCATTTTGGATCCGTAAATTACACATGTCAGCGAATGGTTGAGTATGTTATATAAACTATGACAATGAGGTTTTCGAAATCACTAGTATCTTTTCATAGCATCAAATTACAGATTAAATAAATGTAAACAACTAAATAGGAAACGTTTGGTTACAGTGCTTTTTTGTAGTATTTCTTGTTTGTTATTTTAGATTTCTACGCTTGGAATTGAAGGTGCTATTGAAGAACAAGCCAGGGGTGATCTCCAAGAAGGGTATCTCGCAGTCGGTAAGATGGTATCACTGAAGATTATTTCGTGCTTTCTTCTTCTAAGTACCATATCTAAATACTTCAGCTATAATGGTGTGCCATATTGTCCTGTTGTTAGATCTTCTCCATAGCTCCTCTTCCTGATGTTGGTCCATTTTACTCCAGCAAATTCATTCAAACTCAATATCCATGTAACTCTTCTTCTTCCCTTGCGTCTCCTTTCTTCAATCCTTCCTGTCAATGTCAACTTCTCCAGACCTTATTTTCTAATCACATGACCCAGAAATATCACTTGCTTTAATTTCTAAATTTAGATACTAGATCTGTCTTGTAATTAACGAAGTCACTTTTGTGTCCATCATATGACTTAGGCTACCATAACTTTGATGATCTACAGTATCCTATTATTATGACTTCCGACAGCAGGATGTTGTTAGGTTTATATATGCCTATGTATTGCCGCTCTAAAATGATCAACAAAACCACCAACTTTAATTTTGAAATTAACGTAAAAATTAGTACCGTAATTTACGAAATGTGTAGGACACTTTTTTTAAACTGTTATAAATTTTAGATTGATGATAAAAATTCAAGAGATTGCCAGCTGTATACTTTGTGGTCAATGTGCTTAAAAACAATGCTCTAATTTCTAGTGTTATGGTCATTGGGATATAATAACATTACTTTTAATTTACAATACATTAATTGTGGTTCTCTAATCACCTCGTACAAACACAGATTGACCTCCAAACTAGAGTGTATACTTTTAACAAAGTCAATAATATCATAACTCCACTTGGATCAGTGCGTTTCGAATGATTAATTTGATTCCTCCCACTCCATTTGATATTTGAAATGTTGGCAGGTATAGAATATCTTGCCTCTAAAAATGTCAGTTTTCTTAGTAGTTTAATACCACACATTTACTTTCTTGAAACAATTCTAACATAAATAGTACACATTTATTTACAGTAAAAACAGCATGTAACCCCGCCAAGTTTTTTGCTGAGAGGATCTACCAGTCGATGCAAGGACTGCTTAAGGATGATGATCAACTCATCCGTGTGGTCATCTCACGCTCTGAGGTACCGTACACATTTAACTACCACCCATTGGTACAGTTGGGAGGGGTGTCAAAGGGTTGCTGACCCCACTTCAGCTTTGAGGAAATTAATTCAAAAGGTATAATCGTATGCCCATGATTCTGTATTGACAGCTATTCGGATAGATAATTAAAAATAGTGAAATTACCTTTTGCAAATACAGTCAGTTTACAAACCAGGGATACACCCATACTACCAAGGGTAAAATAGGGTTAAAGCAATGGAATGACATTTTTTTTGTCTTAATCAAAACTGGGGACACACACACACACTCTGTCGAGGGTTTCAATTTATGACCCTCTCTTCAAAAATTTCTGGATCCGCCACAGACCACCCAATCATCATGAAACTATGGTGATTTTCTATTTGGAAGCACACATGACCATTTACAATGTGCGCATGAGTGTTATGTAACGAAACAAGAGAGGTAGCTTGGATTTATTTGAGAGCCAAAACGCACAACTTTCCACGTGAACATATATTCGTCACCAAGGCTTAAAATGATTTATAATTCGATAAATGTATTTATTAGTACGTTATTTATTGGCATTGTCAGACAATGTTCATAAAAACATATGACCAGAAGAATAAATGTAATTCTATTATGGACCGTAGTCTACTTTCATCTTTGGCTGAAACACAACACGGTAGGCCAACCTTTTCGATACAAGCTGGTTTTAATGGTCGAGATATTCTGCAATAGGTTCGAACTCCAACTACGCTATGCCGCCCACCTTTCCCTAAAATCATGATAATTGGAATAACTTTTATGATGTTTGTTTCAATATTTTAGGTTGATCTGTTGAGAATGAAAACCGAATTTTACAACTTGTATAACAAGAAAATGGACGAATACATCAAGGAAGAGTGCAAAGACGATTATGTTGAGGTGCTTCTTGGAATTGTAAAAACCATCTAAAACGATGAAGTGAACACTTTCCACTTAAAGACGTATTTTCACTTCAAAATGACCAAAAATTCATCAATTATTATTTTTAATATAACTTTTTCTTTCATATTAAAGTAATATTTAGGAATTTGAGAAACTAACTTTGTGTATTACACTTTAAGAATTGTTTAAAACGATTTCTACACTGAAGAATGCTAAATTTTGATAAGGCTTCCTGTCTTGTTGATGTTTTGGCAACCTTTTAGCATATAACGTTGTAATATTTCTGGTAAATAATTTTAAAAATCCTAATTGTCATGGTCATAACTCATATATTTCTTCAAAATGAGCAAGGCATTTTCAAAATTATATTTTTGATCATTTTTCAAGTGATAATACATCTTTAAAGTAGCTGAATTTACTGTACTTTCATAAAAAATGGAAGCTCAGTGACGTTTCATGGAAGGTGATGGTCGGTATGTTCTGAGCTCGGATGAGGAGGGGGAGAGGGTGCCCATGGAGCTATATTAATCCGCTTAAGAAGCAAAAGAAGCAGAAAACCACTAAATTCGCTGTATAAATATACATTGAGGACAAGAAAATAGCCTTTATTAGGACTGAAAAGTATACCTCATTAGGACTGAAAATTATGACTCATTAAGACTAAAAAGTAGGCTTTAAATATGATTACAAATATGCCTTTATGAAGACTAATAAAGAAGGCCTCATTTTGGACTAAAAGTATGCCTTCATTAGGAATAAAATAGTAACATAGCCCTTCATTAGGACTAACATGTTGGCTTTCATTAGAGAAATTAACTTCGGTTCATTTTTAGGCCTACGTGTTAATATCAAAACAGAAGTAACTGTTAATCTCACTTAGGAGGTTTGTATTACCAGCATAATAAAGTCTTCCGCCCCACACCGAACCACCGTCTCAAAATCCTGGATATGCTTGTAGATGAGAAGTTGTGAGTTATATATTATAGGAAACGTATGATTTTCCCATGTTTTTTTTCTAATTTGAGCCCCTTCAACTCTCGACTTCAATATGGATGAACGGAAAAGAAACCTCGGAAATTTCCTAAAAGCGCCTAAAAAACGTAATTTAATACATAATAGAAGCTAGTAATTTTATTACAATATTAATAGTGCGTACATAATAGTGTTAAAACTAATTTTTAAAATTTTTTTTTATCTTGATTTGTAATTGTTATTTTAAATCCATTTAATAACAAAGCATAATACTGTATACATATTCTGTAGCCTGGGGTATTCAAATGTTTTACTTTAGTTATACATTAGAAAAAAAATCGTTTTTTGAATTTAAGTTGGATGGATTAAATAGAGAAATAGAATAGTATTAAGGCAATATTGTACCTTAACTTGAAATTATATTATACATCAAACATTTAAACTGCACTAATTGATTGAATTATCCCTACGTGATTAAAAATATTCCTACTATTCCAGAATGCTGACGTGCACTTGGCGAAAAAGTAGACTATTTCACAAAGTGACTTCACTTATGACGTCACTTTAAGATATAGTATTATATTATTTTGCAAAGTGACGTCACTAAAAATTGTGATGTGTACACAGTAAGAAGAGCAACTAAGGCCTAGACGCTCCGATCAGCAGATGGCAATATAATAGACGAATTTACAAATTCAGTCAACAGTGCGAACACTAAATTTTGAGGATGTAGGCATATGACTAGACAATCTCAACTTCAAGAACTTAGGGAAAGGTAGGCCTATAGGCCTAAAGCTAGGCCCTAAAAAAAGTTGCCTTTAAAGTGTTTTATGCAGAATATAAAACAAATATACGTTGCCTAATTTCGAATTTCTGATTAAAATTGTGTGCCTCGGTGCCTTCAAGTAGTACTACTCACTTCGGGGCTGCGTCCCTCAATTATAGTACTATTTGGAGACACCTCTGTCCATAATTTTAACAAGTAATTATAAACGTATTATTTGTAGCATTTTATGAAGCTGCATTTGTTTAATTTTTAGTTCTTAGCTTTATTGGTTAATGAACTTAAGTTTTTAATAATTTTGTTATAACGTTTTTGGGTTAATTGTTTTGTATTATTTATATCGAGTAACATCCTAATGGTAAGTTGATTATTGTACTCAGTAGTAGTATGCAAAAGTTCATTAAAAATTACACATTAATTGAGAACAAACTTAGAAAATGATAAAAGACATCCTTAGTAGAAGCGTATGCTTTAATAGTTTATATCAATGGGATGTGTTTAAATTTTGGATTGTTTAAATACAGGCAGATAGTTTGCAATAATAGCATTCAATGGCATTGAAAAACATGTAGGTAAACAAAAACAGTGCAATTTTAGAATAATTACATTAGAGTTAACCAATTTTTAGATTTATAAAATATATACAGTAGTAAATAAATGCACTTGGTAAACTTTTAAATTGGTGTAGTAATTAATGTCAGTTATTATCTCTTCGTTCACCTTGCTTTGTTTTAGAACACTTTTAGTATAAAATTTGTTTACTAAACGAATTTTTGTTTTTTGTTTAAATATTTCTACACATATTGCTATAGTTCTAGACTCAGTGCGGATTACAAACTATCAAATTTTTACTGAAAAAATGCTTTAATATGTGTAGTAATCAGTGACGGGATATAAGGTGTTTCACAGGGCGCCATAGCAAACCCCAATGGCTAGATGCCAGCCCCTAAAATGGCCCACCCGCTATAAAAGTGCCGCCGGCAAAAACTTAAAACTGACAAAATGACGGCGAAATTGGGCGTAAATATCATGTTTTGCTTGCCAAATTTAAAATAGAGTATTAACTTGTCATTTGCTTGGACTATCTAGTATGCAAAAAGTTGGCTGTAGTTGTTTTTATATATGTTGTTTGCTTGTAAAATGCAAGTAGGAAACTTGTCACCGGGTAAGAATAGTTAGGCGTGAATTTGTCCGTAGACACTGATAAACCCAAAGCGGAACGCTGGAATCGCTCCTTGTAGTAATAAAATCATAAAATGACTATGAATTGGACATCATTGTCATGGTATACATTCCAACAATCACGCATAATGCTTGAATCTCACGCATGGGGACACATTTTAAACGTTTTATACATCGTTCTTTTTTCAATTATATTAATTTGTCAAAACATATTTATTTATATTAACGAACGTGTCGGAAATCCCCAAAATGAGGCGAAGATTGCATTGACGATAATAGCACACAACAATTAACACATTTTCATGAAACAAATACAACAGAGATTCCATTAACATAAGATAAAAATTTGTAAAATAGGCATTCTGAAAGTTGACAGGTATATTATGGGAATATCAAAGGTTTTCTTCACAATTAAAACATGATATATGAATTATGAAATTTGACGAACAGTCTTCCGGATACAGATAAAGAGAGAGAGGTACGAAACATTCTAAATTCAGAAATCCTATCTAGTTCTGGTTCAAGATGGTGATGCGGCTTAACATTCGTAAAAACAATATCATCTGGCACAAAATGCGTTTCATAATAGGTGGATTGACATAAATGTACTTAAAGGAATGTCTAATATCTAATAAAAATACCCGATAGTTATAGACTGTTAGTAAGTCAATAATCTAGATCCATTCCATTTATCTGGAGTTGATGTAATTTTAGTGTTCAGGCTGTTTGACGTTTTAGCTTACAACTGCCAGTAAGACATCTAGGCATACACCGTCGTAATTATTACCAATGTCTTCAACAAGGCTGATGGAATATTCAGAAAAATACTCCTCTCGTACAAAACACATGTCATTCTGGTAACAAATCAAAAGTAGAAAATATATCAAATTAAATTATTTCTTAGAACATTACAAATCGATGTAGATGTCAATGTAGATTGGTTTGCGAGTAAGAAAGGCAAACAGCTTAAATGTAGGTACATAAACCTGTACTGAAAATATATTTTTGGTAAATACTTTAAAATATTTCTCATTAAAATAAATATAACAATTGCAACTAATTATAAGTTTATCTGCTAGATAGTTATATACATATTATGATACTAAACGTTAAAAATTAAATTTTACATTTTTTATTAATACTATGAAAATGGAACATACATACGGATATTGAGAACAATTTGAGATCAAACTTAAGTCTCAAGGGTTATCGAGATATAAAGCGACCTAAGCCATGCGGCCATTTTTTTAAGAAACGCCCTCACAGCATTTTCTCGTGATACCTGGAATGAACATAGGAGCTACTCTTAGTCTAAATTTACCTGTTGCCAAATTAACAGAGAAAAAAGTTATGTTTGATTCGCGCGGATCCCACGTAAATGATTTTGCTATAAGAGGTTTAATTTAGTATATAGGGTGGTCGTAAAAAAATGCCCGTATTTTTGACAAAGACAATTTTCAACATCATAACCTCAGTAGTTTGTATACAGGTTTAAAATGAAATTATAGCCTCCAAAACACACGCTGGTAACGCCGATTGCATCGCGTGTAAGTTGGCTTGAGTAGAGCACGCGCTGAACCTGTATGACACGCATCACTCAAAGAATGAAAATATTGTCTGACACTTGTGTCTAAGAAACTCTTTTGCGAGATGGGTATGAGTTTTTCTGAATCCAGATGAATTTCCTTGGAGTGAACATGGAATTGATAGCAACATGTTTCACTAAAAATTGTTGGAGAGAGAAAAACATTGTGAAAAACGTCCTAGGCAAAAACTGCAATCAAAGACGAACATTTCTATTAACAATGCGTTTAGAAATTGAAAAGGAAAAGATTTTTAGAAGGAAAGTTGACAACCAAACAGTTGTTTGTTCCGAAAAATAATTACAGTATATGAAAGAGCACTTCGAATATCTGCATTGACAAACCACATGACAGATTGTGAGGAACCTGTAAGTATCTCGGATTTTTGTAAAAAATATGACGACAGAACAGATCTTAAAATTGTATAAGCAAACACAGATTACATGTATGGATGAAATGATTGGACAGAAAAAAAATATACTATCAAGGAAACCACGAAGATAAGTTTTCTATTGAGAAAGATTGGCTTAAAGGATGAAAAAGATTCAATTTAGATTGCGCTCCATAGACAGAACAGAAATGTCAGGAAATTGCGTTTTTGACTATATTGTTTGTTTTTGTCCCATGAACAGGATTTTTAAGGGGTGGAATTGAATTTCAGCCTGTATACTTAAGACATGACATCAATTAAGTAGGTAAAAGTTTTAGAAGCTGAACCAAACGAGTTTCGGAGATATTCAGTGCCAAAATACGGGAATTTTTTATGCCCATCCCGGAATATTTCAATTTAGCTCAGATTTAACAATACAAACTCCTATATACATAACTTGAACCTGCTAGTACTCACCTTCGCACAATCAATGACGGTGTTAACAAGAAGGTACTCGTCTACACTTCCGTCAGAGGGATAGAGGGCGTCGTGGATACGCAATACACAATATAAAACTGGGTTTTCGGCTACTTGAACTATAGTAAGAACAATGACAACATTAATCAGATGGACTATTGCAGAAGCTTATAGTG
>JAOTQE010090684.1:0-14763 GCA_025631205.1 Nesometra sesokonis
GATGACCTTTCCAAAAATACCAAGTAAACATCTGGTCATTTTCTGAAAGTAAATGGGCCCTGGCTCCCGGACTACAAGGTTTCATGTTGATATAGGAAATGGAAAGATGACAGCATGGCAATGAATGATTTCCTTTCTGCATAGTATACAAACTCAAGATGTCAACTTACATAAGAAATGATTAGTTTTTGAAACTTCTTCCACTAAAACATCATATGCTCCAATTGGTATCTTTAATGCAACCTGGTAGTCTAAATGAAAACAGATAATCAAATTCTTATTAGGTTAAAATAAACATTTAGGTTGCATAAGCACATATTTGTTTTTTTTTTAAATTTGGGTCAGTGGGTGAAGAAATCAGTTTTCTTTTTTTTAGCAGCCACCTGCCACTGGTTTTTTTTTTTCAATAACCTAACCTTTTTAATTTCCTACAGTTAAAGTTTGCATTGACTTTACGAGGTCTGATCCTGAATTTCGTGTTTTAACATTAGTCAGGCTTGGGCAACATACATTATTATTTTATCATTAATAACTATTCTTATAGATAACAAGAAGTTTCACAAAATTATCTAAAAAAAACAGAACTATATTAAATTTTGTTGATGAACCAGTGGCGGATCCAGGATTTGGAAAAGGGGAGGGGATGGCTGGCAGGGAATGTCGGCGTTCTAAATTTTGTTTTCCTTATTTTAATTTTATTTCTGAAAATGAAGGGGAGTGGCTAGGCCCCCTATTCACCCCCCCCCCCCCCCCATACATCCGCCACTGTAAACATACACTAAAATTACTATATATTCACTGTTTGTCCTTGGATGTCATTGATTACCAATCCAATGTCATACAGGATATTTAAGAAGGGGTTAAGGCCACACATAACGCATTTAATTTAACAAAAATCAAATGATGCAGGTTTCTTTACATAACCCTTGATCATCAGTTTTCCATCTTTTTTAAAAATAAGCACATTGTGTGGTTTAAATTTAAAACAGATGTGTACAGTTCATTTGTTATTATTATTCTGTATCTTATGTTATATCTGTAGGGTTCTTGTTAGTAACCAACTAGTGGACCAACTGTGTCATGTTTTCTTACTTTACAAGACTTATGGAATGACATTATTAACAGGGGCAGATCCAGGCATAAGCACTCTTTCTAATCATGGGCGTCTTCAGCACCAACAGTTTAATTTTTTTTTACTATAATTAGATGCAAGACAATCTCATAATTCTATAATTATATAAATTTAAATATATTGTTTTTTTTGTTATTGAATTATGCTGTTTTCAATATTATGTAGTATTGAACTGCAAACAAGTAATACCCAACCCCAAGCTTCTGTCACCTGATTTTGCAACGCAAAAGTAGGTTATTTGGGAAAACACATGTGCGTATGTGTCATGATGAGATTGTGACCTTTGGTTGGTGAATGTACAAAAGAACATAACCCATTAAAAAAAATCAGAGTTTTACATAATTACTCACTCATTTGCTGTGGTGAAATATTTAATTTATCAACTAATTCAATATACTGCCACAGCTCGTACAATATTTCTCGTTATCCACCTCAAAGCCATTCAATATTATATAATTAATATCACATGCTTGCATTGCATTCAAGAAAACAAATGCCCTGCTTTGAATACAAATCCTTCCTCACCCCGATAAATGTTTCCTCAAGAAATTTGAAAGAAATGTATCCCTAACCTTCAATATTGTTACACATTCAATAACTGATGCTTTACGGAGAGAGAACACTATTGGGACTGGAAACTGTTATTTTTTTAAGTCAAGCAGTAGATACAAGAATGCTGGCTGGCCACTACTTGAGATGACTTTAACTATCAAACCAATCAAATAACAGACAATAAAATAATGCATGTATGAATAATATTTTTCTGTTACTCACCTCTTTTTAATCGCCTTCTTTTCATTGCATTTATTTCTTGGCATGTTGAGTTGTCTCCTCCGCAAACGCCACATTTATCAAACTTTAATTTGGATCCTAGAATCTTGTCACAGCCAATTCTCTTAAACAAAAACAATAAAATCCAGACTTAAAGACAATGGGACTCATTTAATCTATTGTCTACTTTCTATACTACTTCATATTTTCATCACACCAGATGGCTTTCACTATTTTATAAACAATAACTTTTGCATCAATTTTTTTTTTATAATTTTATTGGTTAGAATAACACAAAATTTTGTTATTGCTTTCCTCTTTTAACCTTTAATTTATTAGTGGAAAATATCTGTGGATGGTTGTGGCATCCCCGACAAAAACAAACATGGTAGAAATATGGTATTGAAAGTATTTGCACAACGTTTATATAATCGTCAGTTTTTATTGTAAAAAAATCAGTAGTCTAGTTTGCATTGATTGAAGCTGTTAACATGCATTTAGGTTTATACCACTGAGGAATTAAAATACAGTATCTTTTTAACAGAACAATGAAGGCCATTCGCTAATAAGGGCCATTCATACTGGTTGATATTTACCACATATTCCTGCTGTGACGTCCTGTGCAGAAATTAATTCTTGCATGCATTCAGTTAAGAAATTTGGTGGACAAAAATCCACCAAATTTACAGGTAAACTCAGTGCTAATTCAATTATGCTAGCGCTTAAGGGTATAATCAAAATTGGTTAAACTGCATTGAATATTTGGATGACCTTGATTACATAATACAGGCACATCCATTTTACCTGTACATATTACCAATTATGAAAATTGCTCAATGTATACCTAGAAGGTATGGGTTAAAATTACAGCTAATTTTTTGTATGACTCAGAAAAGTTTACCAAACTTGCGCTGTTATGCATTGTATTTTCCAGGGTGGTTAAACTAGCTCGGTGAATTTTAATGGACATATATTACTCTGGAACACTATGAGTGAGCAACCCTATGCTGCCTGCACTGGAATTTTTCTGGCAAAACGAACCGGCAAGTCTATTGAATGCGAATGAGGCTTATAGCATTTTTTAAAGTATTGTGTGACATACATATTCTGAACCTATCTTGGATTATTTTCAAGTCCCGACTTTGTTGCTAACAAACTAGCATAACATCGTTAATCTTTCATTCAAATGAAAAAATATCAACTATACACATTTGGGTTGAAGTTGAGCTATCTAGAATTTGAAGTCAAAGTTTCCTTTACAAATGAGTCTAACTTTAGATCTAGTTTAAAATAATTTAACCATGGTTTATTAACCTTCAGCGTTGTGAATGTTTTCTAATTAACTACTTGGTCAATATTATTAACTGTAAATCAAGCATAGAAACTCAGACTTCCTGTGCTGGCAACTATTATGAATAAATTTTCTAGTATAAATAAAGGGTTATGCCTCTACTTTATATCACCAAAATTTACTTTTAATGTCGTTTCCCACCCACTCCAAATGTACACTTGAAGCTCATAATAACAGTCAAGGGAAAATAACATTTCTATGACATCTAACAAACTGTGGAATAACATACCACATGACATAATGAAATTTAATGATTTGCCTGTTGTTTTCTTTTTTAAAATACATTGAATTTATAATTTGATCATATCAATTATAATGATTTATACAGTATTTAGTTTTTATATAAAATTATTTAGTTTAGCTTCTTCTTTTTATCATTTTCTTGTGATGTAACTGTACAAAAAGTACTGAAGTGCTTTTAAGAATATATATATATAAATAAAATAAGAAAAGAAAAATAGCATGTCAACAAATCTATGTAGTTTTTAGTTCAAGCTAGAAATCCTCTAGATCTAGGGATATGATTATAGTAGTTCTAGCTAGAAATCCTCCAGATCTAGGAATGTAATTATGGTAGGTGGAGGTGGGCGAGGCCACCCACCCTAAAAAAGTTCCACCCACCCTTGAGCTTATTTGAAGGTTTCCACCCAGCCCAAATCCAACCTGCCACCCAACCCAAGCCTCTGAAAAAGGTAAAAATACTGTTTTTAATCATACAGTATTCCCACCAACCCTTATATTGTTGCCGCCCATCCTTGGATTTTCTGAGCTACACCCCTGTAAATCATGTCTACCCATCTGGTTAAGAAATGATTGCATTGTTTTTGCTGACAGTCAGACAAGTTAGAGGGCGGTTGAATGCTTTAAAACAATATTAATTTGTGTATAAAAGGATATTAAATCCATGCTTGAATGAATAGCAAATATATAGTATTTTCAGATCTTATTACTTGGCAGTGTTCTCCCGAGTTTTATCTATCAAATTTACCTGTACAAAATTAAAATTTACCAGTAAAAATAGTGTTTATTGAAAACTAATTATGATATAATTTTGATATTTTTTAAAACTTTTTTCTCCTCTGTATTTCACAGAATATAGGAATGGTCATAGAAGCCTATAGTTATGAAGATATTTGGGGTAGGGCCAAAACCAACCCAAAAGCTCTGCCTAACAAGTCATGTTTTTTAGAAAATTTAACAGTATACATTTTCCAATTGGGAGAACACTGCTTTGGAAAACTTAAAAATGAAAACAATGTCACTACTGCTTGCCACATCAACAGCAATTTTAAACCACAAAAGGTGTTTTATACTTCAAACCAGATATACTTTATCAAGAACATGCTAACAAGATTCTAATATGACGGAATACAGCTAATCATATTATTTCCTATGAGTTGTTACAGTATCTCAAGGATGAAGGTGTTTTTGACTCACCACACACTTTCCCTCGATGCAAATACCGTGCGGATTTTCATACGAGCAAGCAACACCATCGATGACCGACTGATCTGTGACTACCACTGACTTTGTATTGAGTGACACGCATGACAATTTACAACTGAGACTTCCTTAAAATGCAAGATAGCTTTGTTAATCACTGTCAAAAATGATATTAAAAGACAAGTGGTGAAAACGAAATAGCAAATTCATCCTTACTTTGTCCTATATCACATCTTACAAGCAATATCGCATAGTACAGTGACCCCATCTCACTGCCCTACTTCCATGGCTTTGATTCTACCTGTGGCCATGGAGATTCCTACCTTAATCTGTCTGTAATGTGACAAATGAACAACACACCCACACATGCTGCCCTACTTATGACATATTTGTTTCTACTGGTCCTATATTAACTACATATTGACAGGTGTTATTTGTTGTAATGAGTGGAATACATCTGTCTCTTAGGTGATACACACCCATCACAAGTAAGCGAGTGTAAATAAATTTACATGAAACACATGTGAAGATCATTGCTTTTCACCTCACTAAATACACCCAAATTTTAAAGTTCAGTCCTATCTACATCCCAAAGCACAATTTGAAAACAAATGTCACAGAGTCAAACGAAATGGGACATAAGTCACAAATCTTAGTTTTCCACACAATTTTTTCAAATTTTCTTTTATTTCAAAAATATTGAGTTCATACATTCAACTTTCATACTACCTTAACAATTTTCAGATATATGATAAAAATATGTTTAAAAAATACAAATTAAAATGGCCTTGCTTAGTCAATGAATACTGATAAACAATTTTCAAATGCAGTTTTCTCAAAACTTACATTTTAATTGTTCGAAATTTGATCGTTCGTTACTTCGCAAGGCAACATCGAATGAAAATGATATTTGTTTGCATTTTAAAGATAATAATGTATAGTTTCATAATCCATAAAAAACTCAATTTTCCGACATGTCTCATTTGGCTCTGCCACAAATATGTACCATTCATTTGAGGTATATATTAGGTGTGTATTTATCAGTATTCCAACTAATTCTGAAACATGGGAGGAAATGCTGGGTTATGGGCTATAGTTCGAGGGATATAGTTGAAGAGCTGTAGTTTAAGGGCTATAGTTGAAGAGCTGTAGGTTAAGAGCTATATTATGTAAGGGCTATAATTTATCGGATACATTTGTTTTGTCTTGGAAGGTGAAACATTTAATGCTTTGTCCCTCTAAACAGTCTCAGACATAATATGGCAACGTTTGGTGAGTTATAGATTAAGGTCTATAGTTATGGGCTATAATTTAAACTGAGTTTAAATCGATGAATGTTCAAAGTACCTACTATTAAGAAGTTCTGCAGGTACCCATGTTTGCTCTACTCCTTCATGCAACCAATTAGACAAATAATTCTTGCAGTCATCTGCTCGTGGGTCATGTATCGGGTTTCCACAATCCTTCAGAACAAAGAAAGAACACAGTCATTGTAATAGGAATGACTAATGAGCTAAATTAATATGAGTTAAAGATCACACACATAAAGAGGTTTTGAAACTTGATGGAACATGATAACAAAATCTGAAAGTCATAATTTGGTTAATGATTGGGGTTAACACCTTGGTTGCCGCTAAACATTTCTTAAATTCATAATGTTTGTCAAATACAAAGTAGAATTTAAAGAAAAAAATGACTAGAAAAATTTGAATTAGTAGTCATTTTATGGAAAACACATTAATCTGGTATGAAAATCTTCAAAATTATTTGAATTAGGCAAAGCTGACTATAGCTAAATCCAGACTATCAAATTTATTTGACAAATAATTTGATGATACACATATATGGTAATGATATATCCATGTATGGTCATGGTGTGATATCATCATGACCATATATAGGCATGTGAAAGATTTTTTCAAATAAAGTTGATAGTCTGGACTGAGCTTTAGGCAAGCATGACTGCTATGAAGGCTAATATAACAAATTATTAACATTTACATTTCTTGGCTAGTGACCAGTATCAGACAATATAAAAGGTCTCAATTCTTCATCATTGCCTACTGTAGGTTGTCACATTTAATACAAAGGAATACTTAGATATTATTGGTGTGAGTCGCATGGCCGAGCGGTTAAGGCAGGGGAAGCATGAACCATACCAATAACAACAGAATGGGTCAGTAAAATGAATCACTTTTGAAATGAGTGCTTTAGCACAGAAAGTGATATTCATTATAAAGATAAAATAATAAATAAATAAAATAATCTACATTGTATTTATCACCTGATAAAACCAATACTGTTACAATTTATCCACTTCTGTTTAATATTTTGTGATACTGCAAAACTTCAAAATTACACCATCCACTTCTAAAATAATGTTTTACAACCAATATGTTTTTTAGATAATTCCTCAGGATATATACAATTGAATACACTCCCTCATCATGTAATTTTATTACACTGAATTTAAAATTTGTTAATCTTTATAAACAGCTGTCTCATATCTTTACAACAATGGATTCAGTAACTGTACTATCCACAGTGAAAGTTACTGTTTAGTATCAAAACATTACATGTACATTCCCAATATAGAGTTTCATCAATTTTACCCTACATTTTCAAAGAAATGGAGGTTAATTTTGAATTAATCACCTCACTGGCTTATCACCTTTATAAAGAATATAAATATACTGGTTCACTTAACAAATAAGTCTTGAAGTTCATGTATCATTTTAAAAAAGAAACATGTACACCAAATTTCCTAATACTAATAGCATATTCCAAAACAAACTTGTTTCCCAAATTGAAAACAGATTCCGTCTGCGGAAGAAGACATCAGTCAAATTGGATGATGTCTGCAGAAACCAAATTAAATAAATTGCTTCCTTACAAGTTATTGATGCCATGGACACAAGGAATCAAGCTAATCCTAGCCAACACAACGGCACCATATGCTGTGTACAACATACCTCATAAATTAGAGCTTGTGAAATTATATCTATGTATATAGGGTTATCAACTGATGATAATTAATAGATCATCTACAAAATAATTATTATAGATATGCCGACATTAAAGTTCATTTTAACTGTAAAGTTTCTAGCAGACATTGGACTCAATTCAATTATTGAATGGAAATAATGAATTAGCATGCTACAACTCATATGATCAGAGTTTAGCATGCGGGAGTTTTGTGGTGAGGTGTTAATACATGGCTTAGGGAGGGGCTGTCCAATAGGTATGTGTCATTCGTGGCTATTTATGGGGTTAACAGCAGAGGTCCCAAGTTTGAGAAGTGAAAAATCAGGAGATTTTATGTTGGCCGTTTTGTCGATCAAATTTGTGTTAATGCAAATGTGCAATGAGTCACAACAAAAAACATAACACAGAAAAAGTACATAGCAATATGTAAAAATATCTACAATATTGTATATAAATTGTATTTAAAACTATTAGCAGAGCTGGTATTTTTTCAAGGAACAACCTATTTTGCTCCTAGGCCAGGCAAAAACCCACTGTAAATATTTTTGGGAGACACTTAAATTTTCAGGAAAATGTAATTTTTTCAGGATGGCGGGAGAGGACACAAAAAATCAGGAGACTCCCGTCATTTTTTTGAGACTTGGGACCTCTGTAACAGTGACAATCATTGTACAATTAAGAGTTGTAACGATTCAAAATAGATCTTTGCTTCTTTTTACTTAACATTAAACAAAAAAAATCACCAATTAAAGAATGGAAACAATTTGTCATGCTAATATAGTAAAACATATTACAAGGCTGTGGAATTGTTTGTTGTGAGAATAATCCTGGAGTTTGGTCAGGATTTAACCCAGGAACAGCTTTGGCAAGCAAACATATTAACCACTGAGCTACAGTGCCATCTCCTTTTGGTTAATTGATCAAATCCATGTTTTTTGTTATTTCAAATAAATGAAGCTATAGGTTTAAATAAATTAGTTATTACATACCAACCACAATAATCAAACTTTACCTGTATATTGCACAATTTATATTCGAATGACACCCCTTCACATTTCTTGCCTCCATATTGAGCTCTATAATCAAGAATATCAGAATACACAATACATTTTAAACATGAAATTAAATGTCTTGAAAGATAAGGATTACAAACCATAGGCCCAGTGTATACAATGTGTGCACTTTAAAATAACCCAGTGCATCTTTCAAGATGAGAAAGGGTTACCACAGTGTACTGGTCCACACACATTCCCTGCAGTGGACAGCAGAATGTAGTGCCTGTTTCAGGCAGCAGGACATGACCTAACCTTAGGGAGGATAGATAATGTCAAGTGAATGTGTGAACATCATGTCCCCAACACCGGTGGCAAGTTACGGACTTCAACAGGCGCATTATAAATGTCAATGCATTATCTATAATATTATTATTAATTTTAGATAAGAATGTATAATGCATAATCCAAGTACTAAAATACACGCCATCGTGTAAGGATTCAATATTTCAACATTAATTATGTCATCAACAGCAATCATTTGCTCTTGGTGATAATAATAATGATAAAATACCAAATCTCAACACAATATATTTCAGTATTTTTTTTTTAAACATAGAGAAACCATATGTGGCACAGCCAGGCCAAATGAGACATAAGTCGCAAAGCTAGTTTTTCACAATTGACAGAAATTTTAAAAATGGTCATTTTTTTCAAATTTTATTTTATTTCAAAAACATACAGTTTAAATATTCAACTTTCATACTACACTAACAATTTTCAGATATATGATCAAAAATTGATCAAAAAATGCAATTTAAAATGACCCTGCATAATCAATTTACACTGACAATTTTGAAATGCAGTTTTCTCAAAGCTTACATTTTAAATGTGCAAACTTTGGCTGTTCATAACTTCACATGAAAACATTGTATGAAACTGATTTTCTGCACATTAAACATAATAATACGAAGTTTCATAATCTACAAATACTGTAACTCAATTTTCAATTTTTCGACTTATGCCTCATTTGGCTTGGCTCTGCCACATATCAATTTGATTTGTTTCCTCCATATGACAGTGTTACTAACCTGGGATTATCGCAGTACCGGCGCCTTTTGCTAACACCAATCCCGCAAAGTCTAGAGCATACCGTCCATGCGGTCCACTTACTCCAACCGCCATCTTGATAATTGATATGAATACATGACCCATTGATACACCACTAGAAATGATAAGATTTAGAACATGAAAGTATCATGCAAAAAAATTGTCAGGTAAATTTTTGTGAATTATCTCAAAATGACCTACCATACAATGCAACTCATTTCATTATGACACCTCACAAATACCATGTAATGTAAGGTGAAGAAAACTTTTGTGTTATCAAAGCATCAAACTTGTTTTTCAGATTTGTTTTTTTCAATTTCAATTCAAATAATCTTTTAATCCAAGTCAATTAAATACAGATAACATAGTTGTGAGAAAGGGGTCACACTTTCCACTCTGGGTGGGCATGGTTGGCAATTTTTCTGACGAGCAAAAAAAAAAAAACAGGAAAAGGGTCAACTCCCCAATTTGGTGCCCTAGTACCCTATTTTGGTTTGGCTTTTATGGTAGATTTCGGGCCTGGCGCATTTACCTTAATAGGGGGCGTGCGTCGGTTGCGCCCCCCCTTAAATCCGCGTCTGGCTCATTTAATATCACGCTGGGTAAATTTAACGAAATTGTATGAATTAAATTTATAGTAAAGTGCGCCACCGTTAATCCTTACACTTTCTAAACCACGAGGATTTAATTTAAATTTAATTACTACAAGTAAATCACATTTTATTATTTGAAATTTACTAGGGGGTCACACAGACCTTGTGACCCTCAAAATTTTACCAAGGGGGGGGGGTCACATGACCCCCAGGACCCCTCCCCCTTGGATCCACCACTGTGTAAAATATGGTTTTGAGAAAATCATCCATCAAGCAATCGAAAAATAAACAATCAAAGGACTATAAATCTCAGAAAACCTGCATGAAGGACACTTTTCTACATGAAAACTGACCTAAAAATGTATTATTATGAAACATAAGTACCATAGTATTCATAATTGATTAAAACTAAATTTCTCCAAAATTTGACTTCAGACCCTATTTTAGTGATTATCTCAATCAGATCTCACCTACGATGCGACTCATTTTGTGGTGAGACCTCACAATTATAATGAAAAGTAGTAATATCAAAATGATGAAGACACTGTTATATAGTAATATAATGTTGAAATGCTGGCATAAAATATGAATGATATGTTCTACAAATACACTGCTAGATCCTAAGGTTGTAAATTAATATTCAGAAAATAAATTATAACATGATTATACATGCAAAATAGAAAACCATAGCTGATATTTTAAACTTACACAATGATGGAATATTTGAAATCGAAAGATACTTTTTTATAACATCCAGTTATCAGTAAACTTATTGCAATGAGCTCCATCTGTGTGTCTGTCTGTCTGTCCGTCTACGTCTATATCTCACAAACTATTGGGCCGATTTACTTCACATTTTCAGAGAATGCCAGAATGAGGTTTCGTTTTGCTGTTCCACATTACCATATGAATTCTGGATTCTAATCTATTTGATTTTGTGTCTACTGCCCTCAATTAATATTGAGACACTATTTTGATAAAAGTATGAAATGTACACTCTAGTCTAATAATAGCACATTCCATTAAGATAACTGTTTTTGACCCCAAGAACAGTAAGGCTATAAAGTGGTTTATTTTTGTCTGTGGCCTGAAGTCAGTCATTATCACTAGTGTGCAACAATTATCCTCACCCATGTAGGCATAGAGTGCAATGAGCTCTCTTTGCATGTCTTTCTGTCTGTCTGTCTGTCATGTGTACACCTGGTTCAAGGGGAATGTATTTTATTACAGCAGAAGCTGGGCTGGGTATTTTGTGTCATTCCCCGATAGAACTTCTGATTATATTACTGTGTAGTTGATGACATTAATGGAGTAGATATAGAATTAATATAACCTTTTGAAAACAGTATGTGATAAGCTTGATTTGTTTGGTTTTTTTTTAAGTTCCATTTAATACAAAAAAAAAATCCTGTTTTAATATTTCTCAGCCTCAATTTGTTTTTATTTTGTTCTTAATTTTTTAGCAATCTGAGCCTCATTCCTCATAAAAAGTGTTAAATTTAGAAAAAAAAATATGTAAGCATGTGGACCATCTAAATTTGCTAATATAGTACAGTTTACAGTAACGGATTTCAGGCGACATATTAGAGAGAAAAACATAGGCGATGGTGTAATCTTTTACGATGCTTCTATATTGCTATCCCAAAACCTAGACTCTGATACTGTATTGTGAATGTTTTACTTTTACTCTTCATCTCCACTTTATTTTCAGAAAGTCTGAATCCCCCCTGGTGAACAATATGCTGTGATCATCTTTTCCTAAAAGAGAAACTTCTAGTTTACTAGGAATTATTACTGAGTGAAAGTACTTGGGATAAAAATGTTTGAAATAAGAGGAAAATTAGTATTAAATGCAATCATAATTTGACTACTGTGTAATTGTATCCCCTGGGAGAAGGTTCAGTTGAAATTGGCTAGGTTCAACCTGCTGAATCATATTTAATACCCAGAGACATAATCCAATAGAGATTTCAATTTGCTGAGGTCAAGTCAGTGAAAAGTGGATTAAACTGAAAGACAACAGTAAATGGAATGCGAGTGCCCTTTCTCAGAGGAGTGGGATTTACTCTGTGTGGTAATTTTAGTCTTAATGTTCTTGATATGTCCTGTTCCTTTGTGTGTTTCACTGATAAACTCATTGTACCTATACAGGGCCAGATCCAGGATTGTGATTTTTGAAGGGAGGGGGGGGGGGAGCTTAAATACCGATTTTGGATTTTGACAATGAAAATTCTTTTTAAAGACCTGCTTACAATTGTAGACCCAAATTTCCCTCTAGGAGTCCCTATATGCAGTCACTACTAATTTTTTTTTCCAGTCAAGGGTTGGGGGCTTAACCCTGTTATGATTCCCTCCCCCTCCCTATATAAATATGCCACTGCTCTAACTTGTTGTGGATCTTGCAATTCAATCCCACAGTTAAACAGTAGACGGATGAGGAAATTCAAAGCAAGCAAATTGGAAACTAGGAATTAATTTAATATTTCAAAGAACCGACAATTTTCCAAAATATATTGATTCATTTAAAACAATTTTTAGTTATGAACTTATTTTCAAAGCTACTAAAATGTAAGTATATCAAATTATAACATTCTATTAATGAATTCTTGTGAACACCAAAAATTGACCTGGCATACATCACATCTTACTTTGTCACACAAAATATGATATGCATGTTTTCTGACATAAGGAAGCAATCCAAATTAGACCTATCTTATTTGATTTAACACAAAGTAATTACTGTATTTGTTATGTGGTAGCATTTTACATGGAATTATTAACACTGTGTGGTCAATAACGGAGCCGTATCCAACAATTGTAAGGTCTCACCACAAAACAAGTCTCATGGAAAGAAAATTAAAACTGTGCCATCTCAATAAAGGATAAAAATAAGTTGTAACATACACTGTAAATGACTTATGATTTATTGGACAAATAGATCCAAAGGTATGAAGTTTTCATGTATGGAAACATGGTTTTGAGAAAATCACCCATAAAGCAATGTGAAAATAAACAAAAGACTATAAATTTCAGAAAATCTGCATGAAGGACACTTTCATATTAAAAATGCCCTAAAAAGTATAATTATAACAACATTTAAGTACCATAGCACTCATAACTAATGAAAACTAAATTTCTCAAAAATTTGACAGATCCATTTTGGTAATTATCTCAATTTGATCTCACCTACGATGTGACTCATTTTGTGGTGAGACTTCGAAATTGGTGAAGAGTATGGCCCAACATGAGTCATACAGCATTTTGAGAAGCAAAACAAATGTTATTTTTCATATTTTTGCATTTTATGATGGGGTGGTTGACTTATAGTTCTTTTCCTCTAAGATTATATTTCTTTTCCCCAGGAGGGTGGAGCTCATTTTCTCGGTAAAGGGCTCGAGGTCCAATTTTCTGATTTATATAGAAGTGGCGCTGTTGCTTGGTGGTTAGCATGGTTGCCTTCCAATACCAAGGTCCTGGGATCGAACCTGGTTCAACGCTAAATAAGTCAAAACTTTGGTTCTGTGTATTATATTTCATCCTCCTGTTTAGTAATTAGAAAGTGGAATTGAGAACACAAATGTAGGAAACATTATATGAGCAACATAATTAAATTAAGAGGAAGCATGTGCATCCTAACATTAAATGTGTTTTAAAATTAATAGTACTACCAAAGCCGTGCAATAACAGGATGCTAAAAACTGATTAACAAATTAGCTTACTATATACCCTAAGGGTAAAATTCCTTATGATGAAATATGTAGAAGACTTGCTTGTCAAATCCGTCAAGCAAATTTTGAAAAACATTGACAAGAAAGGACACAATGGAAATAATAACACCACTGTCTTTTTGTTAAAACAATTTCATGCACTTGTGGTTGGAGGTTGATGTGCTTGCCTACCAATCCTTGGATTCTGGGTAAAATCTGGACTGAGCGATAGGGTTGTTATCATGACAAACAACATCACTGCCAAAGCCTAATAATAAGTCTTTGTTTATAAGCAATAATAGTACATATCTTCTAATTGGTATTTACACATCCTGCTGGATAAAATAAAAAAGATCCTATTTACTATGTGCATGCTATGTGGTAGCATTTTACAATGAATTACTATAAGACTGTGATCAATTCCTCCTGTTTGAACGTGTAATTGAGAACACAAATGTAGAAAAACATTAAGCAAGATCTTAATATAGGGGAAGCACACGCATCCTAACATTAATGGTGTTTTAAAACTAGTAGAAATATCCAAGCCATGGAATAACAGGATGCCAAAAACCGACTAACAAATTACTTGGTTTAATAGTATAATAAGTTGTTATTTTCGCGGGGGTTTAATTTTCGCGAATTTCGCGAATGAGAACCTTACCGCGAAATTATCAACTCG